>CANYLF010760143.1:0-15722 GCA_948193215.1 Bocquillonia castaneifolia
TAAATCTTACATAATGTGGTTTTTCTTAAGGTTAACCCCACAAACTTACCCAAGTGTTTCTCTCACTAGAAACCCTTGAACCCAAGTGTTTTAATCTTTATGACAACACTTAAACCTTTCACAAATGATTCCTAAACCTCACTCCCCAAGAGCTAGCTTTATAAGGAAATCAATTGAGCACACAAGGCTCTTACAATCAATAATAAAATTAAATAATAAAGAAAATTAGGGTTTCTAACTTAATTCAAGTAATTCACAACAATTAATGATCAGGGAGTTGTTGATTACCTTTGAAATGAGTTAGCTTTAAGCTTTTATACTCTCATATGCTTATAAGACCGTTGGAGCTTTATTTAATGGAATTAGGACCGTTTTACGAACTTTTTGGCTTTTAAAATCGTGTAATAAATGCTGTTGACACATTTGTAATGATCGTTGCACTTTGCAACTGGCTCATTGTGAATGTGTCCAACAGTCGTTGCAATTTCCACTGGCTCGTTGTGGCTTGGTATAACTTTTCTTATTTGAATGCCCACGAGCTTGTTGTGCTTCACAACGACCATTGTGGTAGGCACAATAGGCTTGTTGCAACCTCTCTACGCTCATGTAACTCACTGCTAATTTATGGAGAAATAGCCCTGATATGCAATGATCGTTGTCAATAAGTACAACGATCATTGCATGTGCAACGATCATTGTCAATAGGCACAACAGTCGTTGCAGATGGAAAAGGCTGAAAAACAACTTAAACAAAGTCAATGTTAAATGTATTGACTTAGGATTATAATCAATATCAAAACATGAGTTCAATGCCTAAAAAGGCCAACACATTGTTTTCATGTTTCAGAAATAATTTTGTGTCCAAACCTTCGCAAACCAACACAAAACATTTCAAGGCTATTTATGTTAATTTTAAAAAGGTTTTGTGTTAGTTTCCCTAATTTTTAAAAAATTAGAAAACTGTCTGTTTACCTACAAAAAATTATTTTCTATTTTCTATTTCTAATTTTATAATAAAATAAAAATTTTCATTTTCTAAGAAAACAAAGAAAACATTTGAATATATTGTTCATTTGTTAATTTAGAAAATTATTTTCTAATTAAATTTTAAACATATATTTATCTTAAAATAATTCAAAATTTAATAAACGTATTAAAAATATTTTTTTAAGAAAGAGAATATAGGATAATGTTAATAAATTCAAAAAAAGGGTAAAGTAAAAATAATGAGGTATTTTTTATTTAAAAACTATGGTAGAAAATCATGGAAAATAACTTTTATTAGGAAACTAGTTATCTTTTATAATATGAAAAACCATGAAAATTGTTTTAAATGAAGAATTTTAGAAAATTATCAAATTTGAACAACAAACTTTGCTTTCTATCTTCTATGGAAACATTTACTCAAAAATTGTTGGAATTTTCCACAAGTAAATGAGAAGCCTTTTTTTAAAAAAAAATCCTAATCCTAATTATATAAGGTTTAAAAAAACTAAATCTAATTATATAGGATTACTTTTTTAAATAGATTTTTAATTATTAAATTTAGAATAAACATTTTATTATTTTCTGGATTATATTTGTTTTTATGTTAGTTTTATGATATGTTTAATTTATTGTGTTCTATGTTAGTTTTGTGGTAAGTTTAATTATTTTTGTTTTTGTTAGTTTAAATATTATATATATGAATAATTTAACATTTTACATATAAATTAATATTTTTTTGAGTGGAAAATTAATATTTATATAATATCTTAATTTGTATGAATTTTTAATAAAAAATAGTAATTTTATATAAAATTCATTATATTAATATCTTATATAAATATATGCGCGCGAGCGCGCGCACACACACACACACATGAAAATCTAAAATTTATAAAAATACCCCTATATTTTTAACATTTACATGTTTCCCTCACGTTTCATATCCTATATGTTTTTTAGAAATCTCGATTTCCTGTGTCGTTTCGGTGTCTCCATTTCTATTTCTGTGCTACCTAGCCGATAAGTAAATACATACTTTGTTTATTGAAGGAGCGAGTGTTAGACAATCGCTTGAGTGACCATTATCGCTAGAATTCCTCTTTTTATAGTTTTGATAATCTTTTATTATGTTAAAGTAAAATTTATAATTAACCACAAAATATAGTAGTGATAAAAATATTCAAATTGATGTATAAACATACTTTTTTATTATCAATGTTGGGCACTTCACTCGCTATGGGAAAGAAAAGGGATAGATGACTGAAAATCCCACTTAGAGATCGCAACTGTAGTCAGAGTAGGAGTTCCCATCCATTATCTCCATCGATGCCACATTTTACCTAAAAATTATGGTGGATCCGTTGGATTGAAACCTCTATTAGATTCGACAACTAAGGACGAGAATAGGCTTTTATGTCTCGAATGTCCTCTTTAATAAGGTCACCTTGAATTCTTATACCCCTAGGGATAGTAAACCCTCTTCACCCGCCACGTTTATAGCTTTTTTAGGTTATGCAATAGAAAAGGAGCTTAGCTCTTCGCGCTTCCCGCAAACTTTTTTTTAACAGAGAGAGAGAGTCAAATGGGAGGCTTATTGAATCCTGATCTTCCTATTGATTGGTTCGCTTCAAAAAGCTCAGCTTTGCTTACATTCTTCACCGGTGCTCGCCGGATGTATCACTCATCCCACTCCTAAGGTGAGGAGTCTTTTGTGTGTTATAATCTTTACAAAGGCATATGTTGGTTGAGAACTGCTCGGGAATTCATTGATAGTCACTCTGCCAGGTTTTAGGGGGGTTACTCTTCTTTTTTGTCGATCGAGCCACTCTCTCTCATTCCACTCATCCAGCCCTCTTCAAAAACTTGTACAATTGATGCCGCAAAGATAGCCAACTCTATTATTAAAGAAATAAGGAAACAAGCGACGATTTGGCACCAAATATCCGGAGGTGTGAAAAGGGAGCTGTGAGAAGCAAAAAAACCATCAAAAAATGACAATTGATTGTGAAAACAGAAGGTTTTGGATCAAAAAGGAGAGGAACAAAGTAGCTCGACCAACGGAGAGTAATTTCTGGTTGACGGCTAAACGTTGTAGGCCTAAGCACAGTTGTCGCTCTTGGAGTCTAATTATTAAGATTCAATACAGATTCAATCGTGGAAGCGGATCTTTGGTTTCCTTGAACCACATAAGAATTCACTATCTGATCAATGGGACATATGCCTAACCACCGGTTTTATCTAGCTTTTCTAAGTTTACATACATCATGATTGGGATTGTAAACTATCCCTCTTCTTTTAACGAACGCCATCTGGTTCAATAAAACTTATGACTTTTGGTTGCATAACTTATTCGCAAGAATTTCTTCATTTTTCTTGTACACAAATTGCATAGTAAGGCCGATAAAGATCGGAGGAATCGCTAAACTTCCTGCTTCGGAATAAGTGTGATAAACGTATAATTTATCGATTTGAGGATCTAACTTGCTTTTAAGATCAATAGCTTTATTAATGTGTGAGGCCACATCCTTTGACAAAAGGCAGCCGAACTGGGGGGCGTTCGCCCACGGGAAAACGTTTGTAGATGCGACCATGAATTGAACCATATCAAAACATTCAGCTGTTGATGGACAAACTTTGCCGAAACGTGAATCGAAAAGGCTTCACTACTGTTGCCTGCTCTCTCCTTCTTTGGCACTTCCCAAATATCCTTTCTATCACTGGCACTTGCTTTTCACTCTCAAGACAACAGTCTTTCTCTTCTATAAAGCGAAGCAAAGTGCATGGCACTGAAGTGAGACAATTGAAAGTATGGTGAAAAGAGTACTATTCAGGTGCGAAGAGCTCGATCCGATTATCTTTGTAAATTATAATACCAAACAGCTTCATTAATATTTTTATTCATAACAAAAAATATTAAGTCGTTAATTTAAATATTTTATTATTAAAATCGCATTGTATGACACCTCTTACCAGAAGTCAATTCAATTCATACATAATATTAATCCTTATGATTTTAAGGAATTTTAATTAAAAACATTGATTTGGGGGTTGTACTAATTAAGTATAGTCAAAAAGTAATTTCAGAATTGAAAACCGGGGATTTTTAATAAAAATTGCGAAGTTGAAAATTTAGATCCGCAACAACACAGTGAGGTTATGGTCTTGAACACGGTTTAGGAACTATGATTTAAGCTGTGTCACTCACACCCTCTCTTTCATTTCTCTTTTCTTCTTGATTTCTTTAAAAATATTCTTATTTAACCAATGCTAACTACGTAAACATCGGTATATAGCATGATATTTTATTTTAATTTATTTTATATTTACATAAACACATATCTTTATATTTGTTAGTTTTAGTTTTCATATTTTTGTTTCTTGTTTCCTTTTTATGGGAATTTTTAGTTTTTAATGTTTTTTTCTCATTCTTAATTTAGGGGGTGTTATTAATTCCATTCTTAAAATTTCATAGTTCATTTTTTTTAGGAAGATATAATTCTTTGGAAGAGTTTATTGTGATAATAATAATTATGGCATAAAATTTTATGCTGATTATATTTTGAGTGGCCTCATTTGAAGATTAAACTAGAGTTGATTCGTGACAAAACAACAATCACTTTATTCATTTAGAAGAGATTTAAAGAAGTTTTTTCTATTAATCATGTATGCTTCGTTATTGCTTCTAAATTTTTAACTAGCATTTATGTAGATTATGATTTTATTTTTTAAATTTGGGCTTTTAAATCACTTAAAATTTCCAGTTGATCAAAGTTGTTCCCTTTATTTAACATGAATTTGACTATAAAAATTGAAATTTCATTAAAAAATATAAAACCTACATAAATATAAATCTAATAAAAACAAACTTACTCATCACATATTCTAAGAAAAAATTATAATAAAATGTTAATAATTGAATCATTTAGTAAAAGTATAAATAAAATAAATAAAATTCAAATGTAGGAAAAGTTTTGAATTTTTTTGGTGGAAAAAATCAAATGTAAAATAAAAAATCATTGTACCAACTAACAAAAAACTAAATGCATAGTGTACAAATTGCAATTCCAGAGAGACAGTCCCTCCAAAAACCAAAACCAAAATGAATAGTCTCACCCTCCTAATAAAAAGTCCATTCCTTTTTACAGCCTTTAGGGGATTCAAATGTAACAAAATGACAATCACCACATTCTCTTCTAAATCCCTCCCATCCAAAGCTGACATTCCCTCTTCAGACCATCCAGTCCCAGGTTTGTCATAATACCCAATGCCTTTAACTCCCCCGCTTCCCCTCTTTTTCTTTGGTCTCTTTCTTTTTGCAAAAAAATAATAATAATAATTTTGATTGTTTCAATCACAATATTTTCACAAATTTATGGGTGTTTCAATAATTTTTCAAAAATCTCATCTTTCTTTGCAAATTTCAGGTTCTAATGAAGTCTCTGGGCCAAAAAGTCTTGTTTATGTTAGGAAAAAGAGAGCTAAAAAGGCTCTGGAAGTTGCAGTTGCAGAGACACAGCTTAAAGTAGATGCTAAGAAAGTGAAAGTGAGGGTCTTTCTTCTCTCTTCTTAATTGTCATCATGGGTTTCTTTTTATTTCTTTACTTGGTAAAATAGAAGTGGCACATTATGTCTCCTTAAATTCTTCTGTTTCGAGTGTTTATTTCAGATGATTGTTTTGATTGATCGTTGTGCGCTACTTTAATGTCGAACAAAATTTAACTGCTGCCATCTTAGGAACGTAATGTTGGGTTTCTGTTGTTATGTGATCTCTTCTTCAATCATATGAGAATGAATTTATCATAAATGATTTGCATTCTTCTCGGTGGGAAAGACAATGCTTTTTGTATAATTTTGTACTATTTGGAATCCATATGCAATTGGCTTTGTTTCACTTGTTTCTTCATTAGTTAAATAGATGCATGTTTAAGCATGTATTGCTTAATTCTAGTAATTGCAGCAGGTAGGAGTGTAGTGATGCATGTTACATAAATGCGTTAGTCGTTTAAATTGGTTTTTTTTTTTTTTTTGATAATTTAGCAAGGCTAGGTCTCGAACTTGAGAGGTTACAGTTGTAACAGTATCTGAGTCAATTCAGCCTTATAAACAAACACATAAGAAAGCCCTTTCCATTTCATTACCCTCTAATCTTATTACGTTACATTGTCAGTAGGTCAGTTAACTCATACAGAAAGATGCTTGCTTACTTGCTTGGTGCACACTGACCTGACTTCCTTCAGCCTTGGCTGCTGTTTTAGTGTGCATTAAACTCTTTGTACAAAAAAATGATAAATAGCCTTCATTCCCTACCCACATGGAGTGGTACCAATTGGTTTTGTTAGTTGACCTTTAGATTGAATGTTCTCTTCAACTGTATATTTGCTTATATGAGGGATGTGTCTACGTTGTCATCCCTGTTATTTTTATTATGCTAGATTCAGCTTGTAGACTTGATGTTTGTTGCTATCGTTTCAGTGTACATGTTATTGAATGACCATTGTTTGCAGCTTCTTCAGAGTTTGACAGTACACAATACTTAGTACTTTATTTTTTGCATGCCAAAGAATAAATTAGATTCCTTTTCTTCATGCAGCCATCTGCCCTACCAGACATTGAAGATTTTGCATTTAAAAGAGAGAATGGATCTGCACACTTAAGTAAGCACCATCATTGCCCATGTTATTTTTCCATAAATATATAGATCTTCCATAGTCAATGGTTGATCAGTAATTATTTTAGGAGTTGCACTTTTACCCCTTTATGATTATTGCTTATCCTATCAACACAAACTATATGATAAGGCAGGACCATTAGTTAAAAGAGCACTAAGATGTCTAATAATGGAACACATTAAATAGTTATAAATCTATCTTTACGTAGTGGTAATACAATATCATTATTCATATTTGGACCGTATTTAGGGGTAGAATATAAAGAAAAATATCCATCTTATTTTTAGGTGATTACTGGGGGGAAAAAATTCCATCTGTATTGTTTCTCATTCAAGCTTCATTTGTTACTCTATTGGGCTAAGCTTGGATCTAGACCACTGATTTTTCTCATGCAAATTATTCTGCAGGAAAGTCAAAACCCAGCAGTGATGTGCTTTACAAGGACATTGAAGTTGCTTCTTCTGTTAGGCCAATAGGTATGCAGAATCATATGGACTCAACTTAGTTTTGTACACAATGTATATAAATGACAGGAAAGTTGAGATGAAACTATTGATTAGGCCAAGTCCTTGTAACTAAAGCTCATGACTAATTTCAATGGAAGATTGTCTTAGCTAGGCATTAGGTGGTACATACATGTGATTTGGGCTGTAGGATTTATGCAAGTTCCTTGTTAGGATTCTTGATCATTTATTTATTTATAATGGAGGAGATTGAAATATATCCTTCATCTCAAAAAAAAAAAAAAAAAAAGAAAAGTTTTGTTGGCTATCCCAAGTTAAGAGTTCATATTCTGCCTTTATAGAAGTTCCCTTATCAAGCTTTATATCTACACCTCTCACTTTATGTCTATATCTATATCTGTATCTGCACATCATTGGTATGTATATGTTTTAATGGCTGTCAAATGTAATCATTCTGGCTAACCAGATCTATTAGTAGTTCAATGATATCACAAAGTTGCATTAGGTGTTTTCTGTCTACAAAACATCATCGTTTATTCCTTGCAATCATCTTTGCTGTTAACATTACTGATATATGCCTGTATTAATATTCAAATGTTATGGTAGTTGACCTTGTAAGTGCCAAGAGTATATTCCTTTTTATACATAAATGATTCGGAGAGCAGGCTCGATGAAACATTTACATGTTCAATAACTTGGGAAAGAATGTTTGCTTCATTATTACACTTGCCTTTTGAGTTGTGCATTTTGTTTGATGTAGATCAATGCCCTGCCAATTGGGAAATAGTCCTTGAAGGGATTCACAAAATGAGGGCAACAAATGATGCTCCTGTAGATACAATGGGATGTGAAAAAGCTGGAAGTTCTCTTCCATCCAAGGTTTTTTCCTCTACAATTTGGTATTGGTTTAGTGAAAAAAATAGAACAGAGAGGCATTAGGTGTTCTCCTTTCCTTATTCTCTTTGATAAATTGTTTGCTTTCCCTTCTATATTTATCTTCTTAGCTTACAGCTTCTCTGTCCATCTAGCTATTTCATAAAGTCGTTTGGATTGTTAGAAGTTTCATTTTCAACAGCTTATTCTATGCTTATGTAGTCACTGATTTCATATTTCTTAGATTAGATGCTTCTCGAACTTGTTAATTTCTTAATTAGGAAATATCTATGGAAATGAACTGTCTTGATGGTGTCTAGATCTACTGAAATTTTAGCAGCTAATTTTACCAATACCAAAAGGGTGTTATAGTCTTGGTTTATTCTTGCTGCTGAGACTTCTCTTCTGTTGCAACACGTGAGATTATTAATTTTCTGAATGATTTTCTTAACCCATTGATTTTAGATCTATATTAGGAAACCATTTCTTCCATTTTGGTTTATAGTAGGCTCTGAATTGTTCTTTTTTTAGTGAAATTTTTGCATTAACTATCAATGATCACCAGACCTGTGTATGCAGAATTTGAAGTTGATATATTGCAATCATCAATTATTTGCCTTGCCTTATGAAGCCCTCGTGTATATTTTTCCTTCTATTCTGTTTCAACTGGTCTCTTGAAGACTAAAATTGTTATCAACATTCTAATCTTTCTCTATTTAGGAAAGAAGATTTGCTGTCTTGGTTTCTTCACTTATGTCAAGCCAAACCAAGGATCACGTGACACATGGCAAGTTCTTTTTATGTGATTTTTTTTAATAGTAAGAGTATTTCAGGTTAAAGTTGTGATGTAACATCGTGATAATTGCATGTGTATGATTACAGACGGTATGTAATTAGACTTATGAAAACACTAATATCATGAGGCAAGCTGTGTGCAAGGGAGCATAGAAATGAAATAAAAAGCTACAAAAACTGCTTGTACAGAGTGCTGACCACGTAAATGACTTTGATCTTCTCCTGAAGAACTTGAGTCACACAGAAAGGTTGCTGACAGCATAGCTAATATCTACTTTATCATCACTTGAGGAATTTGAGGAGTTTAAAGCTTGAGCTCAGAAAAAAATTTGATTGTCTATGGACAAGGCACACACATATCTTTATGCATGGGTGCATGTTTTTGTCCTTCCTTTTTGGTTTTATTAAAATCCTCTTACTCAGAAAGGTCCTGTTGGAGTACAGGAGCAATTCAACGTCTTCATGAAAATAATCTACTTACTCCTGATGCCATTGACAAAGCTGATGAAACAACAATTAAGGACTTGATTTACCCTGTAAGTTCTTTTAGGAACAACAGCAATAAATGAAAAGCCATCTTGTTTTATCAGAGAAATTCTATATCAATATAATTTTGACTATCATTCCAAAGATTTTTCTTGTCAGTAATACTTAAATCTCTATTGTTATTATGCTTTAAGGTTGGCTTTTATTCAAGAAAAGCAAGTAATATGAAGAAAATTGCAAAAATTTGTCTCATGAAGTATGATGGAGACATACCTAGGTCTTTGGAGGATTTGCTATCACTTCCTGGGATAGGTCCTAAGATGGCTCATTTGGTAGGGCTTAAGTGCATTCTTGATTGTTGTTAGATTGTTAATGTGGTTTCCAAAGGTAATCTGTTTTGTACTACAGGTTTTGAACATTGCTTGGAATGATGTTCAAGGGATATGTGTGGATACCCATGTGCACCGGATTTGCAATCGGCTTGGATGGGTGTCTCGGCCAGGAACAAACAAGGTAGTCTCCCTTGAATTATCTGATTCATAGTATTCTCTGTTTTTCTCTTCCTTCATGTCAGTAGTGTTTGAACTATTCAACTCACTACAATGTTCACCATTTTTCATGCTGTAAATATTTAAGTGCTATAATTGTAGAAGTTTCAAAAGATGGTATGTATGTTTCATAAGTTGAGCAGGGGCAAAACAAGGCATGCTTAGGAATTTGTGTACTTGTAATGTGTATGAACATATTGATGAATTATCCACATTTTCCAACCCATACAAATCATATGAAAGCAACATTTAATTTAAATCCTTTTTTTTTTCTTTTCCTGTGGCCATTGTTATCCGTGAGCTTTTAAAATAGACAATAAGTTATTTCATAATAGAATGTGTTTTATCAAAATCTTTTGATTGAAGAACTTACAATTGGATTGTGGTATGTGGTGATTCACTTGTTTTATTTTTCTCGTGTTTATGTTCAATGAGGGGCATCACATCAATTTGCTTGTTTCTTGAGTAGAAAACTTCAAATCCTGAGGAAACAAGATTGGCTTTACAAAACTGGCTTCCAAAGGAAGAGTGGGTCCCAATAAATCCTCTTTTGGTATGTATAGCTCACCCATGCAAAAACAGATACGCCTATTATTACTCTATCAATAAATGCATTTTGTGAAGCTCTAATACAATAAGCATGCAATGTAACCGAGTCAAGATCCTACGTTGGTTGCAAATTAACAGGTTGGATTTGGACAGACAATTTGTACTCCTCTCAGGCCTCGCTGTGGAATGTGTAGCATAAGTGAGTTCTGCCCATCTGCATTTAAGGAGAACTCGAGTCCAGCATCCAAGATGAACAAGTCTAGAGTCAGCAAGAAGAGATAAATGATATATGAAGATGAGTTTCAAGAAGGGAACTCGTACTTGTAGGCCCTCCTACTTTTGCCTCTGTGGTGTCTCTGTTTCACCACGTAATCTGTAACATCAAATGTTCATGCAGGGCTTTCCTTGTTGCAGGGGCAATGTTGATGTGGAAGGGATTATTCATTTTGGTAATTATAGGTGATATCTTCTTTTTTATCTTTTTGGAGGGCAACCTTGTACATGCCAAATTATATCAAATGTATTTTGTAAGATGTAATTAATGTGCTAGTTCCTTTTTCTTTTGTTTCTATGGAATTAAATAGCATGTCATTTCCTTTTTCGAAAGACATCAAAGTAATTTGAACGAGTGCATATTAACTGCAGCAGTCAATTATTCATTTGGACTCTATTGTAAGTACATATTAACTGCAGCAGAATTTTACTATATTTTCTGGGGTCACATTTCCAGCGAATATCTGCCCTTCAAGTCTAAATAATGCAACTTCAAGTCTAAATATTGCAACGATGAGTACCATAAATAATAAATGAAAAACAATGTTAAAGTATGAGGTTTCAGTTTCAAAAGATTCATTTCAATTAAAAAAAATTCAAAACATTATGTTGCTACAAGCTCAACTCAATATCAGAATTTAATGATTACTGTGAATTGACTAACACTGAATGAAGACCCTCACTTAAATTATATTATAATTTTATAGTATATAGCAGATTACAAGAACAAAATCATAATACAAATTACAAGAGATTGAGAAACATTTCCTGCATATCCATTCTTTGTCAACTGACCAACTAATCCACAGCCACAGAAAATACTTGATCCAGTAATTGGTTAGGTTAATGAAGGCAGCTTGCCCTTGCGCCATATCCAGTAGTTAGCTCTCATAGGATCCACATTCTCCAGCACAGAGCAGACTGTTTTTGCCAAGTCTTGTTCTGGTGGATCAGAGTTTGATATCCTCAGCGCATTAACAGCATCTCTAAGCTCTTGGTTTGCTTGAAAATCGTGGCAGAGAAGATCCAAAAGTATGCTCAGAGCAAAAATATGGTTGGTTTTGGCAGTCAAAACCTTCAGACATAAAGAAGAGACTTGAGGATCATTAATCCAAGACTGAGTATCATCTTTGTAAATTCCTCGAAGATATCGCCATGGACTCTCATTCTCGGGATAAGCTAAAATGGCCTTGACTGTGAAATTTATTTCAGATGCTCTCATGGTCTTGAGGCCTCCCAGTAGAGGCGATCTAGTTATGACAAAGTATCTCTGTTACAAAACAAAATATAACAAGTCTTAGCCTGAATGCAGATAAGAGCGATTTGATGTAGACTAGAATATGGAAATGCAGAAAAGACAAGATGTGCATAGACCAGAATGATTTCTAAGACATTAATTGTATCAAAGAACTAATAAGTTAGATATGTGATGAACATGTAAATGGAACATTTTATTGTTATCTTTCTGTAATTAATATATACATAACATATGCTATCCTTGCCTGATTCCAAGCAGAATTGTTAAAAACATCATCTTCAAGGAGATGCCGACAATAGTCAAGTTCATCTTCCCATCCTCCTAAAGCCTGAAGAACCCACTGCAGAAAGACAAAGGAAATATGAAAACTCAATTAAAACTAAAACACCTGATTAAAAGAAAACGAAGAAACAAACAACAAGGACGTGAAATTCTGGAAAGTTCAGATAGAAGATGACCATAATAAATGATAGAATAAGAACTGACCTGCCGGTGTGACCAGGCATGATAATTTTTTGCATCAACGGAAAGAACCTTCCTTGTAAACTCAAGTTCCTTAGCTGTGGCATCTGCCCCTAATTTCTCAGCAACCCACCGCCTATGATGCCTACAGAAAATCTCGCATTAGGATTAACATTAATGTAGTGTTAAATTAATGATAATGAGCCAAACAGAAATGAACCACAAGAAAATAAAAAAATATCAGTTAATATTCACCTACAGAAATACAAGTTACCAGTCTACTCCCATCAGCTACCCCTAAAATGAGTAGATTTTGAAATTCAAAGTATTATTCCATCAAATTCACATAAGCAGCAGAATGATGACACTAGACTCACGTTTATGCTGCTGATTCTCCAGTCCATAATTATCAAAAGCAATCCAGAAAGATCAAACATTCACAAATCAGGCACCGCTTTCAACAACATTAATTACATTACCAGTTATGCTCAAGAGCCCAAGAAAAGAAATACATAGAACCATCTAAGCATAAAACTACACCAAAAGCCATTCAGTGTTGTCAAATCTATATTGAACTCTTACAAAAAGCAGAGAGAGAGAGAGAGAGAGAGATGCATAAGAAATTGCTATATCACACACAATCAACAAACAAACTAATAACCACGGTTTCACACACAAATTCACAAATAGCAGTTAAATCCTAATGTGGGGAACAAGTACAAATCAGTATCAATGCAAACTTCCTAATATGCTAATCGCCAGCAATAAATGTACTACCTTACAAAAATTATCGATCTTTTCGATTTGAATTAGTAAACATAATAAACCAACAATTACAAAAAGCAGAAACTGCTCACCATATCTGATAATTTTTGGTGTTATTCTTAGCAATCCTTTCAATATAATCCAACTCTTGATACAAATCTTCATTCAATGCTTCAAGAACTAACCGCCTGAAATGCCAAACCTTTACAACAAAAGATCAAGAAAACAGCACAATTGAATCAAAATACAGTACTTTAAACACATAGAAAAGTAAAAAAAAAAAAAAAAGGAAGTGGGTTACAGTGTAATTGCCAGGATTGTGAAGAATAACCAAGTGGGTAAGTTGAAGAGCACGAGGGGATCGCTCATCAGAAAGAAAAATGGCTCGAAAATAGTTCATAGTCTCTTCAAAGTCAGGCTTGTAAGCAATTGGGACAACTGGGTTTGGACCATCGTCTTGTGGGATTGGTATTACGTCCGACCACTCTGCTCTTTGGCTCAGTGGCACCGTCTCTTCCGGCCGGAAGTCGTCGTCGGAGTCCATCTTTTTCTCTCTTTTATTACTTACTCTCTTTCCCTTTGTTCAAATCAGTATGTTTTCAAGGGAAGTGAGAAATTAAAACAATATAAAGTGCAGACTAGCCCTTAAACGTTTTGAACAATCTCAATCACACTCTTACACTTCACTCAAGTGCAATTAAACCCTTAAAGTAAGGGGGAAAAAGTACAAATTAGTGTTAAGTTTAAGTTTAGGCAAAAGGGCAAAAAAAAAACCCTTTAACTATTTGTCAGAGAGCTTATAAGCCCCTAAACTAAACTTTTTGACACATTGACCCTTAACATTTAAAAGTATGGCTAAATTGACCCTTCTACCGTTAACAGCCGTTAAGTTGAAAAAGAAAAAGGAAAAAGGGCCAAACAAACCCTTAAAGTCAAAAAATTTGGTACACTTACACCCTTCAACCAAAAAATAAAACTACTGAATTTTTTATATTCTTAGTATTATAATTTTATATGTTTTAGTCAGTTGAATAAATTTAAAAAATTTATATTTTAAACTATTATAATATTACAATTATATATTTTTTATTTAGTAAAATAAAATTAATTTAAAAAGCATAATAAAATTCATATTATTAAATTAATTTATACTAATTAAAAATTTGCCTATTACAACATATTTGATATAATAAATTGTATATTTAATTTCTCATAAATTTTATGTGAAATTATATGTTTTATAATTGAGAAATTCTTTTTTAAACTTAATAAAATTTCAAATTTTATTAAGTTAAAAATAATTTCTCAATTATAAAAAATTAATTTAAAATTTCATTAATTTAATAAAATTAATTTATCCTTCAAATAACTTAATATGAAATTTTATTAAGTTAAAAAGAATTTCTCAATTACAAAACATAAAATTTTACATAATATTTATGATAAGTTAAATATATAATTTATTATATCAAATATGTTGTTCTAGATAATTTTTTAATTATTATAAATTAAATTAATAATATGATATTTTATTATGCTTTTTAAATCAATTTTATTTTACTAAATAAAAATATATAATTGTAATATTATAAAAGTTTAAAATATAAAATTTTTAAATTTATTCTACTAACTAAAACATAAAAATTATAATACTAAAAAATATAAAAATTTCAATAGTTTTATTTTTTAGTTAGAGGGTATAAATGTACCAATTTTTTTGACTTTAAGGACTTATTTGGTCTTTTTACCTTTTTCTTTTTCAACTTAACGACTGTTAATGATATAAGGCCCAATTTAAGTCACGTTTTTCAACGTTAAGAGTTGATGTGTCAAAAATTTTAATTTAGGAGCTTATAAGCTCTCTGACAAATAGTTAAAGGCTTTTTTTTTTTTGCCCTTTTGCCGTGCAAATAAACGTTGCACTTTTATACTTTCTCAAATCCTCTCCATTATCTTTCACTGTATCCTCGCTAAAATGATTTTTTATTGATATGCGCTCGACCAATGACTTATCAATTCTGTTCAAAAAAAAAACTTATCAATAAAATTTAGGAATAAGGATGGATTTGCCCCTGAACTTTGAGCCAAACTTCAATTCACCCCTTTTCAGCTTTTGAGCTTAAATCACCCTTGAACTTATCAACTTGGATCAATTTACCTTTTTCTCTGTTTTTTTTAAAACTTAAAATGCTAAAAACATATCCAAATTAAAGTTATTAGTTTTATTTTTGAACTATAACTTGTTAATTAATTAATTAGTACGAAATTAATAATCTTTTCAAATAATCTTTAATTTTTATTTATTTATAACAACTCAAAATATTTTTTTCAAATAAATTATTATTATTCTAGTATATTTAACTCTTCCAATAGTTATATATAACAAGTTCATGGGGCGATTTGAACCCAAAAGGTGAAAAAGGGGTGAATTGAATCTTGACTCAAAGTTCAGGAGGCAAATCCATCATTAATCCTAAAATTTATGAACTAAATCAATTCTAGATTTTATACGTTGTGCATGAAGTGTTTGAATTCCTCAAATATTTAGGATTTATTTGGTTATAATTCTCATTAAAGAATTCATTTCATTTAT
>CANYLF010760173.1:0-19013 GCA_948193215.1 Bocquillonia castaneifolia
ATAATAATAATTCAAAAATAAAAACAGAAGTAGTAAAAAAAATTAAGAAACAGAAATCAGAACCGAAAATAGAATTATAAATCTGAAACTGTAACAGACAGCCAATTAAATTTGGCAATTAAGAGTGCGCAGCAAGGCAGAGTAATCCACAAGTAATCTTGAATATTCCAGAATTTAGAGTTTGTTGAGAAAATAAAAATTAATTTAATGGGCTAAAATTCGGTTGGTCCACCATAGCCCAACCTGTGCGGACATTTCACCTCTCCCACGTAGTGCGGGTGCACGTCTAACCCCAAGTTAGGTGGATTTGCACCCTCTTGCGCTCGCAAAAGAGAGCCTTTTGGCTTACACATTTACAAACCAACAAAATGGTCCAAGCTTATAAACACTTTTCAAAACTCACACTTTTGATGTGAGACTTTGTGTTTTTAAACTTCTTTTATATTTTCTCAACAACATTACTAACTTGCTTACTTTGAGTATCAATTTTTCATTCATCACTCAACCATTTTGAGCACATAATATACCGTTTTAAAGATCTCATAGAGTAGAATACAAATCCATAATTTATTATTAAAATCTCCAACTTTATCAATAAATTATTATGTTTCAAAATATCAAAAATTCCATTATTTTCCAACAAAAACTGTACATATTAATGGTAACACTGCTGTATCACCGACCTCAACTATCATGCTTCATCCTTCTTCTCCTTTTGCCTAATTTTCAATTATTATTCACTCCTGAGAAATGCTCTTTGTCTCCATTATCTGTACTATCACATATCCAGATGTTTTTGGGTGGTTTAATTTGCAATATTTTTTGCTTTCTAAATGATGTATAATAACACTATAAGATATTTGCATTTTACGAATGGAAATTATATCTAATGACAAGTGTAGGAGACTGGCAAATCTGCTTTTGGTTGTATGATGGATTATTTTAGAAAATGAAACAAATTAACAATAATGAATTTTGCTGAGGTCTGAAGTTGTATGTGGAAGACTAGAAAACTAATGTTAGAAGTAAAAAAATGACTTTCTGCTCTATCTGCAGGTAATTCCTTTTTCTCTAAATCTGTCAATCAGATCCTTGACTAATTCCCATGATGGCTTTAAACTGAATCTATTTGTGTTATGGTCAGGTTTTTTAGCCTCCCTCCTGTTAGCAGTTTCTGAAGCTTGAGCTTGGTGTTCAGATGACAAATCAAGGCAATCAAGCAGATATTCTGGACAAAACTAACTGATAAGGTGAAATGTATCAGTAATAGCTCTCCCAAGCTGGCTTTTCCATTCTGAGACCAAGACTGGAAGCAAGAATGGCAAGGTCTACACACAAATAATTGTAATTTTTTTAAAAAACCAATTCATAAAGCTTGCAGGCTACTTTAATGCACCTAAATAAACCAGACATGTAGCTTCAGTTTTGTCAATAGTGTCCAAGTCTCATGCATGAAAAAACTCAAGACATCCCTGTGAATATACCTGCACTGCACACACAAATTGCAGCAAATATACTTGTGTATCTAAATTCTAACTACACCATAAGGAACCGAATGTATATACTTGCTCAAGATTGCTACTGAGCTTGTTTAGAGATTCTGAAGCTTTGAAAACAAAAAAATACCGCTTCGAAGGAAACTAAAATTCATTGTTTTGAAGATTTCACCATTGCCACAAACGCAAAAACACTTTTCCCCCCTCTAGATTCTATCTTATATTCTATTATGTTGCCAATTTATTCTTAGTAAAAGTAAAAGAAGAAAAGATTTGACAATTTAGTTTTAAGTCTGCAGTCCCTTTTTAATTTGCATTTTGGTTTGTAATTACAAGAACTTGCAGTGTATTTCTGAATTCTGTTACCATATAATTCACATCCCTGGTAGAATCAATTCACAAAATCGATCGAAAAATGATCATGATTGCCAATTACTTCATCAACATTAATTAATTAATTCCTAGCCACCAATGGACAATATATCTCAAACAATTTGCTAACCACCATAGCGATACAAGAATTATTCATTTTTTTGGTACTAGTACATCAAGCTCAACAAAGATATCCCTGGATTTAGTACAAAATCGGTGATCTCTGTTCATGGTGATCTAGTCTCTGTTCGCTTGCCTTGCCTAGGCCCATTTTGCCATTAAAGACATGCCTCCAACTCCTAGTAGAACTGCAACATATGCCTGTATCTGAAGCTTCATATTTTGCTGCAATTTTGGTCCCATAAAGTCAGCTGCTAAGAGATCAACCAGTGCCATATAATTCAGTAATCCGGCCGATGAAGCATTCAATAATCCCACAACAATCAGAGCCGTAGGACTGCTATCGCTGTACACATTTGACAAACCAATGCCTAGTACTATACCAAGTGGTGTGGTGGCTGAGAAGAAAAATGCCATAATTGCTTTCATCTTGAACTCATATTCAGCCTGTTAATATGATGTATCAATTTTATTAATTAGATGTATTTCTCAAATCAATAAATTGTCTGCTGTAATTGAACTACAGTCAATTAATTAACCTGTAGTATGCATCCTCCAAGGCCCATTCCTTCAAAGAGTTGATGGAAGCAGAGGGCAGCAATAAGTGGCCTTATTGTGCATGGATTATCTGAGGCTCCCATTGACAAACCAATCACTACAGAGTGCACTACTATTCCAAGTTCCAATACCTGCACCAATATCATCCCAAAATTTTTGTCAATAAAAAACTAAAAAATAACTACAGTAACATTATTGGAAATGTCTTAATTGCATATCTACAAACAATTACTAACATTAAAGTGCACCAACTGCTATCCAAAATCACACTTCATTTAAACAAAGATCATGCCTTTCTTATAAAGGAAACAAAACCCAGTTTCCAAAATTTGATCTTTTTACCAGAATGAAAGTCAAAACATATCTAGACAAGTTAGATGAAGATACAGTAACCCAAATAGCTTCATGGGGTTTTAGGAAATTATCAGTTAAATTAAATGAAAGACAGTAATAATAAGGCAAGAACAAGATATATTTTCATTGACAAAGTGAGTACAAAAAGTAAAAAAAAAAAAAAACCTGAGCTACAACACGATGCCTCAACAATGTTTCTGAAATAACTTTACCATTAGTACTCTCCACAACCTTCACATTCTCCAATTCACCAACACTTCTATTGTCATTTCCATTTCCATTTCTATTTACATTGGGTTCTTTATAATGAAAATGGCCACCATCACCAAGGCCACCATACTTCTTATAGTAGCTCATAGCAAAAGAATCCACCATAAGAGTCACCACAGCAGATAACATGGCAACAAAAGTAGAAAAAGGAAATTTCCTCCATGGATTTTCAGGCAAACAATCAGAAGTTAAACAATCAAACGAGTCAGGTAAAACATGCATGTAACCAGTAGCTAATATAACACCTGAAGCAAATGCTTTAACAACAGAAAATAAATTCTTATCAGGTTTTAGGGATGGAACTGAACGTGAAAATAATGGTAAACAAACTCCAATCATACTAGTTATCAAAATTGAAGCTATTGCTATTAGTTTCAACTTCAATGCTTTCTTTCTATCGTGACATCCATTGCCACCTTTTCCTGATTCTGAAGCGCATTCCCCTCCTCCTTCTGCTGGCACAGTAAAATAAATAATTACCACCAGCAAAATAACACTCAGTTTTACTGCTACCCTTCTACTACTCATTGCCATTACTGTATAAATAAGCAAAAAAAAAATGTCAGCTTGCTATGAATATTTTTTCACCCTGTTTTGTGTTGCCTTTATATAGGCGCATTTGGGTTGCTAGTCAGTGAGAGTCCACTGTAAATTTATGCAGTATGAGTTTGAAAAGGTCAGGGACTTTTGTTTGAAATTACGAAATGATCAAATTACCCTTCAGGTTATTATTACTGAGGGGTAAATATTGTTGGAGAAAAAAAAGTAAAAAAGTGGAAAGTGGAAAGACTGAGGCTGGCGTGTGTCAGCACAAGACAAGCTGTTGCTTTTTCACTGTGTTCGAGTTGAAAAGATGAGTTGACACTTGACACGTGTGACTAGGTTTATCCGACGTGGCATGTCCTAATCAGCTTTTTTCCACCGTCTCTTATCCTTTCACCTCGATAACTGCGAAACCAATGAATCTTATATGAACCTCACACTCATAGAGTCACAGTTCACTCTTCACAGTCCTCTCTCAATTTCGCAAAACCAAATTTTTTTTTTTAAAAACATGAAATCTCCTCAAATTTTATTACTCGCTAGCAATCTATCGATTTCACCGTCGCCGATTCTCCCTTTCCGCTGCAGAAAATCTGTACCCGTCGCAAATTTTTCTCAGTCTCTTGCATTTCTCAACAGAACCACTAAGGTTTTTTTTTTTTAAAAAAAATTAATTTCTTTTAGAATTAAGGTTTTTTTTTATAATTATTATTGATGATGATTTTGTCTGGTCAGGTTAATGTGGAAGCAGTGAGATATGATGGACCGTTAATAGATATTAAAGAATTAGAAGATACTGGTGAATTATATATAGAAACTTGCATTACTAGCACTTTGAGTCCTGCCTTGTCCTTAGAGCATGGTTTGCTTAGAATTAAAGAAGCTTTTGAGGAATTTAAATTGAATCCTCCTCTTTCTTCTAGCGGAATTTTCAGATTTCAGGTACATTTTATGTTTGTGTGTGAATTATTAATTAATTAATTAATCAATTCCTTTTTTTTTTATTGGATTTTAATCAAGCTTGCAATTATGTATGTAACAGGTTGCTGTACCTCCTAGTCCAAAAGCATTGAATTGGTTTTGTTGTCAACCGAATTCGTCTGGTGTGTTTCCTGTGTTTTTTCTTTCCAAGGAAACAGATAATCCGTCGTATAAATCTCTTTATTTGAATAGAACTCGCGGTGTTTTCGGAATTGGTGCTGCTATTTACTTTACGGAGTCTTCTTCTCCTTCTTTGAAGGAGAAAACTTGCATGAGGAGGTCTGTTTGTTGTGTTCTTGTGCATTTTTTTAATCAAACCTTATGCAGTGGCTAAATAATTTGAATGTAGTTTGTTTTATCGTTTGCAGATATATTTCAAGTGAAGCTGTTCGAATGGGTACTTTTGGTTTTGTGGATGCTAAATTTGATGATGTTAACTCTTCTATTGAACATGAGCCTGGTTCCTTTTATCTTGTAATTCCTGAGGTACTCATATTGTCTTGTGCAAATTTAAATGTGGTTCTGTTTTTTGCAGCATTGTAACGAAATGGTGCTTTGTGAATTTGATGTCAACAGCTTGAATTAGATGAGCATGAGGATGTCTCCATTCTGTCAGCAACTTTGGCTTGGGATGATGCCTTCTCTTGTACATTTAAACAAGCAATTCAATCATTTGAGTCTTCTGTTTACCAGGTATCGTCATACATTGTTATGCGATACTCACTGTAAGGTTTCTCATTTGTTCAGTTATTTTATCTGAAATGCACTTCAAAGCTCATTTGATACATTTAGAAATGTCATAATCTAGTAGAAAATAAGCTACACCTTAGCATTTCAGTGTCCATGCGTGATTTTGTTAGTATTTGTTTATTTGTTTCTATGTTGTTTCTGATAGTATTTGTTGTTGGTTGATTTTTTTTTTTAAATTTCTAGTACCATGAACCATCTGTTTAAGATGGTATAGTAATTATCATTAGAAAAACGTTTTTTCTTTATTTATTTTCTCTACTTGATTCTGTACCTTTCAGGCTAGTTCTCATTTTTGGCCAACTAGAGAGAGAGGCCATCCTTTCTCAATCAAAGCTGCTCTCAATAAGCCCAATATGGTGGATGATAATACTTTTCAAATGGTATGTGCTTTTCACTTACCCTTGAAAATTGAAATTATACAAGCATTTAAGTTCCATTTTTTATGTTTCTAGTGCATTGGTTATCTTTTCTATTGTAATTCATATTTCATTTCATCTGTTTTTTAAGTGTGGAAATTAGAATATCAATACATATTTGAAATAATTTGCATCTGTAGCACTATTGTTTTGCATAAGGTGATGAGTTACTTTTCGCATAGCAAGCCTAAGTTTCATGGATGAAATAAGACTATACTAGTCTTTTTGGAGATAATGCATCCAAATCCTAGTTCTTTGTAAAACTAAGACTCCAACTCAGTAGCTAGAGGGGATTGCATCCTAAACTTCAGTAGCTGGCTTCATGGAGTTACGTGATTGCTATTGAAAGAGGCCCTTTCTCTCCAGGAACTGTTACTCTATCTCTCATGTTCCTACATCGTGCGAAAGTTTGTGACTATTGTTGTTGATTTTTGCCTAAATCTTACCTAATTTTTTTATTCCTTTATGTTGGTCTGTCATACTTGGCTTATATTTTCGTATAATTCTGGCGAGACAATGTCTATATTTATCCATTGTTAAATTTGACAACTTGGACATAAGAAGGGGAAATGAGGAGGGGAATTTTGGGGGAAGATCTGGAATACTAAACCTAAAAAGTTGAGTTAGAAGGTCAAGACATGCACTTGTTATTTGTTTGCTATTAGTACTTGAGCATTTTGATTTTCTAGGTTTCTTCAAATGCACTGTTTTTGGACAGAAGGGATTACCGAGATGACATCTTGGAACTGGTATCTCCTTTTTCCTGGTAATTATTCATCCTTTTCTAATTTCCAATTTATTTTAGTAGTTGAGCACCTAATCTTTTTTGCATTTGCTAGAAGCTTACTATCCACAAGTAAAAATATCTGAATGATTAATCTATCTAACTTAATTCGCAGAGAAGGTTTTGTCAATATTATTTCAGGCTTTCACCAAGCATCAGTGTTTCCAAAAACATGGTATGTTGTTGTTTGTTTATTTAGAAAAAGATTCTTTTTGAACATTTGATTTGTCACACGTGTATGTAAACTTGAAATACATTGCAACAGTGACTGAAATCCGCTACTGAATTTTAAAAGGGTCGAATCAAAAGAATATGCTATCTGAAAAATCTTGAAGGTTGATTGTGCATTTACTAGGTCAATTATATGCTAAATATATTATGTTTTTATATTGTTATTATTTTTTTAATCATCTTCTTTACTTGAAGGATCAGAAGTTACTCTATTTAGCTACTGCTTGGTTTGTCATCATATAGTGCAGACTTTCGGGCATATTTAGTTTTTCCGGAGAATGGGAACAAGAGTCTAGGTTGGAATGAGTCATCAAAAATATTAAAAATGAGAGAAAAATAATAATTTCGAAGTGTGAGGTTATGGGCACTTCCTGGACCCAAATAAAGTTCCACTGCTATAATATCTGATTTAAGATGTGGAAAGACAATTTAGTTCCATATTAAAGTATTTTAGGGCCTTCCCAATGCATGGACCAATGTGGATATCCTAACTTTTGCATATGTTGTGGGGAGAGAGTTTTATATAATAATTGTTCACAGGTTTTGTCTCGTTTGACTATCAGTTGCATCATAACAGTGAAACAATTTACTCCTGGCAAGAATTTGCAAACATCAATGCAGTTTGGGCATCACTTATAGTGGAAGAATGTTCTCGTCTTGGGTTAACGGTGAGATCTTAATTCCCTGTTACATCCAGTTTTGTGCAACGTTCCTAACTAATTCTTTCTTCCAGTATTTTTGCATTGCTCCAGGATCAAGATCATCCCCCCTTGCCATTGCTGCTTCAGTTCATCCCCTCACAACATGTGTTGCATGCTTTGATGAGCGCTCACTTGCATTTCATGCTGTTGGTTATGCAAGAGGTTCTCATAAACCAGCAGTTGTTATAACATCTTCTGGAACTGCAGTTTCAAATCTTTTTCCTGCTGTGAGTTTCATTAAATTTATACTTCTAAGGATTTTATTTAGGAGGTGATTAGAATTTCACACTAATGGTTTTTGTACTTCTTCAATTATTATGCTCAAACCATGTATACATTGCATATCATTTTTAGGCAAGTTCTTCCTGACAAGTTTATGGTTGTGACATAGAACTCTAATTGCCCATCGCATCAGAATTCTTGTTCTTTTTACTTCTCTTGCATGTTGCTTCTCATGATTTAAGTTGCAACTCACTGCATGAGCAATTTTTTGTTGCTACCAAACTTTGATTTTGGGTTATCTATCCGTTTTTGTCTACCTGTTACATGCAAAAACTCATGATATCTTTTTGTATTTGTAAATAACGCACCAAGTTATTTTTTATGGCAACAATATGCAGGTTGTGGAAGCAAGTCAAGATTTCGTGCCCCTTCTTTTACTGACGGCAGATCGTCCCCCTGAACTTCAAGATGCAGGGGCAAACCAATCAATCAATCAGGTTCAGAACAATGAATCACATGTGAAATTAATATTATACCTTTTGCAAGAGTAGCTTTTCCCACTTATTTGTTTACTTATTGCAATTTTTTTTTTTTGCATGCATGTTTTCCTGTATTGCAACAACATTTTCTGTTTTACTTAAGGAGCACATTGCTGAATTTGTTTGTTAGTTGAACCACTTTGGCTCTTTCGTGAGGTTCTTCTTCAGCCTCCCTGCTCCAACAGATGATATTCCTGCCAGGATGGTCCTTACAACTATAGATTCTGCTGTACATTGGGCCAACTCTTCACCATATGGCCCCGTTCATCTCAACTGCCCTTTTAGAGAACCATTGGATGGTAGTCCAAACAAATGGATGTCAAGCTGTCTGAAAGGATTGGACTTTTGGTTGTCTAGCGCTGAGCCATTCACCAAGTATATTGAAATGTCAAGTTCACTTGCATGTTCTGGTGGTAATGACATCCTAATGACACAAATTCTTGAAAGAATTCAAGGGGCTGAAAGGGGACTTCTTGTTGTTGCTGCAATTCATGCAGAAGATGAGATATGGGCAGCTCTTATCTTGGCAAAACATCTTAATTGGCCAGTTGTAGCAGATATATTGTCAGGTTTACGATTAAGGAAGCTCTTGTCACATTTTCCTGGAGTTGAAGAGAGTGTTTTATTTATTGATCACCTAGATCATGCTCTACTTTCAAATTTTGTCAGGGGTTGGATGCAGTTGGATGTAGTAGTTCAGGTATAACTTCTTTATTTTTTTTTTCTTTGCATTATGGTTATGGCAGTAATTTGAATTGCTTTTGTTCATGTCTCTGGCATATTAAGTTAAATAGTTCACAAAGATGATGGAAGGCCAAGGTTGAGCTCTCTGTTGCTTATCAGAAGTTTTTTCTTGGATAAAACTGAAGCAAGAAACTTCAACCTGAGATTCTATTGGTTGCATAGTTACTGTTTGTAACTAACCTGGTTTCCATATTTGCAGCTGTTCCTGTTCATAAAAGGTTCTATACAAGTTCTGTGAGCATAATCAGCAAATTGTGGTTGATGTGGAAATCATTCTTTTAGCGGCATGCATACTTTACCATTAGTTAAAACTTTGATTATCCTTGGTCAGATCGATAAAAAGTTGTAGTGGCAAATAATTATCTTGAATAGATATACAGTTATGTGAACTTAGAGCTACTGCATTTATTAACAGAAAGCTGTCCAATGCTAATGATTTTCCTAATTGAAAAACATTTTTTTGTTTAAATTTATGACTGAATAACTTAACTGATGTGTTGATTGGAAAAATTGTCCTATAAACATTTTATTGGTTAGTCATGGTATGTATTTTGCCAGAAAAAGAAATCCAAATTTCTAGACGTACCCTTTATCTTTGAAATGAATAAATTACATTCCTTGAAAATTGACAGCGGTTTTTTCTTCCTTGCATCATGTCCCAGTCCTCCGGGCATCCTAGGTGCAATTAAACATTCCATTATTACTGTTCTGACTTTGTTCCTGTGATAGAAATGCTTTTGAGTTTTATGCTTCTATATCTGCTCAATTTTTTAATGAGTTTGAGGTCTGCTTATTGATAATCTTCTGGTTCTGATTTATAAACAGATTGGAAGTCGGATAACAAGCAACCGTATTTTGCAAATGTTGGAGGAGTGTTATCCCTTCTCATATATCTTGGCTGATAATCATCCATGTCGTCATGATCCATCACATTTTGTAACTCATAGGGTGCATTGCTCCGTTCTTCAATTTGTTGACAGTTTAATGAAAGCTCACTTCGTTCGCAGGAGCAGCAAATGGTCTGGTTATTTAAGAGCTTTGGATAGGATGGTATTGGATCCCATGATACACTTTCATTATATTATTAATTTGTTGATATAATACCCTCATCAGATTTAATTATCATTAAGTGATTCCTTTGCTTTATTGTTAGGTACTTTGTTTTACACATGGATGTTTCTTTATCTTAGGCCAATGGATCTAATCCCTGCCTCAAATATCCAAAATGCTGCTAGATTAAGCTATAGCATGATGCAATTATAGTGCCTCACTTGTTTCACAGTGATTTGCTGTATTTTTCCAAAGTTAGCCATCATTTAATTGTATCCTTCCCTTTGTAGAGAGTTTACTAGGTTATAATCATTGATTTTTACTTTGATTTATCAATTGATAGGGTCTTGATTTTGATGCTCCTCTTCTTTTCCTTCAAGAATCAAAATTCTATTTTAGTATGCTTTTTTTTTTTTGCATTCTCATCTTTTGCTAGAAAATAAATGGTTAGGAGAGCTTGATAACGATCTTGTTTAAATTCATTGGATGGTCAATTATACTTGAGCTTTTATTACTCTGTGAGATGTAGCCTTATTTTTCCATCTACTTAGGTGGTGATGTTTCCTCCGTGTCTAATTGCTCATCTTTGTTTCTTTGGTAGCCAACGAGTTTTTGTGTCCATGGGTTTTCCTTAGTTTTTTTGACATTCCTGTAGGTTGCACAGAACATATCATCTCAAATTTATTCAGAGAACTCATTGACTGAGCCACATGTCGCACGTGTGATTTCAGAAGCACTTTCGGCGGAGTCAGCTCTTTTCATCGGCAACAGCATGGCAATACGTGATGCAAACATGTATGGCTTTAGCTATGAAAACTATAGTTATAGCATTGCAGATACGGTGCTGAACTTAGAACTTGAATGTCTTGGGGTTCGGGTAGCTGGGAACAGAGGTGCTAGTGGCATTGATGGTTTGCTTAGTACAGCAATTGGTTTTGCAGTTGGATGCAATAAAAGAGTATGTAATTAATATTTTTTGTGTATCTAAAAACTTATCTGCTAGAAATTTATGGCCTTGCTTGTGATTTTTATTTTTGAAGAATTTAATTTGGAAGACAATTTATGCCTTCGACTTTGTCTTGTAAAGTCTCTTGCTCAAAGCTTTCCCTTGGACACCAAAAGTGGTGGAATCAAATCTTGCACAATGTGCTTTACCATATCTTTGGTCTGCTTTTTTCCTTATTATTTGGAACTGATTGGCATGTTTTATATACTTAATTAATTTTTTGTTCCAACATGGCAGAAGTTAATTTATCTTTCACCTAATGACCAAAAGCGGCTCATAAATAGAAGATTAGCAATCGTAGTCAAATATTGAAATCGTGCAGAACAGATAAAATGATTTTCATTTGCTTGTAAGTTATCAATTGAATCCAGCTAGTTAGGAATCAAAATAATTCAATGCTAGACATATTTTAAATTTGCTTATAAGTTGATGAACTGCAGAATTTGCCATATTTTCCTGTCCGTATTTAGAAATTTTAGCCTTTTCATTTAATGTCCAACTCTATGCTCCTGTATTGTGCATTAACTGAGTTCATGTGTATATTCTGCATTTCTAAACTTTTTGAATTTATATCTCTTCATACTTCTGCAATTGAGTACAGGTACTTTGTCTTATTGGAGATGTTTCTTTCCTTCATGATACAAATGGCTTGTCAATGTTGAACTCAAGGTATAGAAGTTAGCTTTGTTGCTGTTGGTATCCATAATTGCATCCCTTTTTTTTGGTTGTGTCTGAAGAAGTAATCAGCTGCATGATTCTGTTTTTTTAAATGACCTTATGATATACTTGAACTACCACTTACTGCCTCTTAATTATCTCATAGAACTAGAAGATGAATCATACAGACTTTTTCACTTACTTCAATACTTATGATGACTTACTTTGTCTGAAGGTTGCCAAGGAAGCCAATGACAATTCTTGTGGTAAACAATCATGGTGGAGGAATCTTCAGCTTTCTTCCTATTGCAGATAGAACTGATCAGACAATACTGAGTCAATATTTCTACACTTCGCATAATATTTCAATTCAGCAGTTGTGCATGGCACACAGGTAATAAAACCCCATTTGTCAGCTGGTCATATTTCATTTGTCTTTTTAAAGTTTGGTTATGGTTTATGATTTTCATATAAAACATGGCATTGCTTGTTCTCTGCTATTCAGATAATAAATCCCCAGCTGTTTTTTTTTTTGAACAAAAAATTCCCAGCTGTTTGATTTACTTCCATTGTGTATGTTAAGCAACCATTTGTTTTGTGTTCTATGTGAAATGAATCATTTTCTCAATTTAATAACTTAATTGCATATGATTTTGTGATTGAGAAATAACTCCACGATTATGATTTATCAAGCAAACTAGATGTTATAAGAGGAGAAATTTTATTTTTGTCAATATTTTTTTGGAGCAAATTTGGATCTGGTTTCTTTCTGAATTCCTATTTACCTCTTGTAATGGATCGAAGCTTCAGACTCATTGTACTTTGGAATCAATGCATTATTTTTGAAACAAAAATGATTTCTTTCTGACTCCAATACAAGTTTCATTAAATGGAGTGCAGTGTGAGATATTTACAAGTGAAGACAAAACTGGAACTTGAAGATGCTTTACTTGTTTCTCAGCAAGAGCATACAGATTGTGTCATTGAAGTGGAGAGCTGCATCGGTGCAAATTCAACCTTCCACAGGTCGACTGGTTTTTCTTTCAAGTATATCTTATTTTTATTTCTATTTAATAGCTAATTACGTATGTAATCTGCTTACAAATTATTGCTCTTACATCAGGACATTAAGAGATTCTGCGTGCCAAGCAGCTGATCACGCTTTAAGTGTTCTTGCAAGCCTTTCTGTTCCATATTCCATTTCTGATGGGTTTTTCCTTTGCAAAATTGTCAAAATGGAATTTTCACTTTACAGGTTAGGCATCTGTAAGGGGAATAAATTTTAAATTACCTCAACCTAACTAAGTTTTGGTAATTTGTTCTCATCTTTCAAGCATTTTTTGTTACAGAATTCAACTCTGTGCTCCTCCTACTTCAGCTCCTGTTGGTCATCTTAGTAACGAGTTCCATAAGGAAGGCTTTATTTTGTCATTGTTTCTTGATGATGGAAGTGTTGGCTGCGGTGAGGTTGGTCTTACTTCCATACTGTTTACATGACTTTTTTTAATAGAAAACCATAAATGGCTTTTAAAAGTAGGATGAAAGGAATATACAACTGTGACATGCATTTATCCATGCTTAAACATAGATCTATGAGCACTAGATTTGCGTCTTTTGTCATTGTGCATCTATGTTTTTTCTTTCATTTATTTTTATACACAACAGCAGTGAAATTCTGCTGTGTTTCATAAGCTTGCATGTAGCATTTGATCTGAATATGTACATTTGCCCCCGTAAGTCAGATGCCACCATGCACTTTTGTTTGAGCCCATGAAACATCTCAACTTTGTGTAGTAACTTTAAGCACTCTGTAAAGAACTTAAATTAATGTTTTTAACTCATGTGAATATTAAACATCCAAAAAGGAAAATGATGAATTAGATCAGTTTTGTTAGAAGTGTTTAAATGTTATATGATTATTTGCAGTGGGTTCATAAAATATCCGTGTTTTCTTTCAATTGCAAATTGCAGAAGTTGGAGGGTATAATGTGCTTCAAAAAAATTCAAGGTGCCATCATACTTTTTTTTTTACTATATTAATCAGGAGATGTATCAGGCCCACCATTTATTAAAAAGTAAAGACAAATTGCTCAAGGAACATATCATAACTCTAGCTTAGTTAATAGATTGAGAGGGAGTTTGAACTCAAAAGAAATGTTTTTATGTAATGTGAAAAAATATCAGTAATCTTCCTTTTACCATGTTTTGAGCATTACTTTATACTGCATTGCACTTATTGAACAGGTTGCACCTATTGAAATCCACCAAGAAAACATGCTGGATGTAGAGGAGCAACTTCGTTTCCTCCTTCATGTGATTAAAGGAATAAAGATTAATTTTTCCATTCCTTTGCTGAAAGGATCATTTTCTTCTTGGATATGGAACAATTTAGGAATCCCGGTATGTTCATTCATCCCTGATATTAGTTTTCCCTGTTAGATAATTATCATGATATCCAGAAAGATAAATTTTTGTTAAGCATTTGACTCATCATTGTTGTGCAGGCAAATTCAATCTTTCCTAGTGTCAGACTGGGTTTAGAAATGGCTATTCTCAATGCTATTGCTGAAAGACAAGGTTCCAGTTTACTAAGCATAATCCAACCATGGAGAGAAAAAGAAGCTTATGAAAAGTCAAGTGTTAAGATCTGTGGCCTAATTGATTCTAATGGGACTCCTGCTGAGGTTGCTTATATCGCTTCCTCTCTTGTAAAAGAAGGTTTTACTGCGCTGAAGCTGAAAGTAAGTTACTTGAATCCGTCATGTTGCTAGATGCAACAGTGCCACTCATTCATCAAGATTGTATCGTGTATTTTCATTCATGAAGCAGCTTATTTTAGACCCTGGGTGCCTGCTAAGTTATGGAGGTAAGTTGATTTCTTACATTCTTCTGAAACAGGTTGCACGTCGGTTAAATCCCATTCAAGATGCTGCTGTTATACAAGAAGTAAGGAAAAAAGTTGGTAGACAGATTGAACTCCGCGTGGATGCCAATAGAAACTGGTCATATGAAGAAGCTATTCAATTTGGTTCACTGGTGAAAGATTGTGATTTGCAGTATATTGAGGTATAGTGTGCAGGACATTGGAAAATGTTAGTTACTGATTTTTATCCTGTAGCTATTAATTCTGGATGTTCTTTAACATACTGTAGCATATGGGTTTGTTCTGGTCTGTACTTTTCCTAAAAAAGCTTCTTAAGCAGCTATTGAGGGTAAATAAAAGGTGATATTTAACCCAAAGGAATCGTGTGACTGTCTATATGAAGATATTACTATCAGATTTGATTATTCAACTCCAGTTAATTCAGTCTATATGATCTGCACATTATTTTGCATATTAGTATTTTATTGGTGTATGTATACTTTTTGGGTGTCATTTTTACTGACTGTCCTACAATGCTCTTATGTTCAGGAACCAGTGCGGGATGAAGATGATATCATAAAGTACTGTGAAGAGAGTGGCTTACCTGTTGCACTTGATGAAACTATTGACAGCCTTTGTGAAAATCCGCTTCATATGCTTGTGAAGTATGCTCACCCCGGAATAGTTGCTGTGGTAAGTGAGACTGCATGGTCAAGTAGTCTTGTCTCACATTATTGTGGTGGCAGGGGGGCACTAGCAACATAATTATTGTTTGTTCTAAAGTGTTCTCTTTGTAAACTTTGTATAGAAGTTTCTAGACAGAAAATTGACGAGTTGAATTTGTTAAATTGAGAATTTTGAAGTGATGAAATTTTTAGTCTTTAATCTGCATTCATTAGTATTTGTTATGTGAGCAAGTCCATTTGTGAATGGATGAATATCCAGCATAGAGATTTTCAGATTCATGAATGCCAGTATCAGGTGTTGTTAGACTGTCAGATTCATCTTTTCCTGTCATTATTCTAATCATCACCCATCCAGGCAGATGATGACATTTGTTTCTTAGTGGAACCAGAACCATTAATCTCACTTGTAAATGGAACAAAAGTACCAAAAATGCTCATTTGCTGAAAAGACAAAAAAATTCTTTTCAAGGTCTTCCTTTGGGGAGTTTTCTTTTTCCATAAACAATTTCTACAATCAATAACAAATAGTTCCCTTGTGATAGACATTTGGATTTTCTTTGTTGGTCCTGTCAGGTTATTAAACCAAGTGTTGTTGGTGGATTTGAAAGAGCAGCTTTGATTGCAGAATGGGCGCATCAATTAGGGAAGATGGCCGTTGTCAGTGCTGCATTTGAAAGTGGCCTAGGTCTATCAACTTATATTCAGTTCTCATCTTACCTAGAACTGCAGAATGCTGTTCTTTGCAGACTTATGAACAGAAAATTGGGGCCACCTGTAGCCCATGGTCTTGGAACTTATCGATGGCTTAAGCAGGATGTAACAACTAAATCTCTGGGGATTCGGCATCTTCCGTGTAGTGGCTCTGTAGGAGCATCTGTTGCTGATGCCATTAAAGTAATGCAGGGATTTCAAATAAACCAAAATGTTATTCACAGAACATTCATAGGAGAGCAAGTCTCTACATACTGCCTGGCTGTGAATTCAAAGGATTTTTTCAGCTCCATCAAAGTGCTAGAGGTTGGACAAAAGAACAATGTAAGTACAGGAGATTCACAAATTCTTTTCTTATTTATGTGTGTGTATGGTTTTATGTTGATTTTTTTCCCCTTGTCTCGAAAAATATACTTCGCTTGCTTTTGACATGCCTAGAAGCTAATATGTTCTTTTGGCACATGTTCACTTGGCATAAACAAAGGGCATCATTTCATTATGCTTTAGATATCATTCTTATATATGATATTTATTTAGTAGATGACAACTTTGGCCATTAATTTTTTTTTTTCCATTTACGGAGTTGCACAAGTGAAGAGATTTGCAAATTTAAGTACTTCTAGCTTGATTGTTTTGGTTGGCTTCAGCATGAACAGCACACAGTCAACATTTTTTTCAGGCTTTTTGTGAGGTGGTGTCTTGGAAACAAACTGCTCTTTTATGTGCAGTTGTCAGTTGCCAACAGGAACTTCCTGTGCATTTAGTTATGCTTTTTGAGGATAGGGTGGAACAGAGATTTAAATTATACAACATGTTCAGTCATGCCTTCTACTCAATTGTTCGCTTAATCTTAATGCTTTGTGCAGGACAATGTTGTTTTATTTCTTCATGGTTTTCTTGGAATTGGTGAAGACTGGATCCCTATCATGAAGGCCATCTCAGGATCTGCAAGATGTATTTCAATTGACCTTCCTGGTCATGGGAAATCAAATATAAAAAACTATTATTGTGAAGAGTTTAAACAGGAACCAGATCTATCTGTTGAAATTGTTGCAGATCTATTATATAAGTTGATTCAACACGTAACTCCTGGAAAGGTTTCCCTTGTTGGATATTCAATGGGAGCAAGGATTGCACTGCACATGGCATTGAGGCATGGTGATAAGGTATAATGGTTTCATTTTCTATTTCATTTTGTGTTGAACATTTATGGTTATTTAGTTAGAAGATTGCTTTAACTATGCAGATCAATGGAGCTGTTATAATATCTGGTAGCCCAGGATTAAAAGATGAGATGGCAAGGGAAATACGCCAGGCTAAAGATTTTTCTAGGTCACGCTTACTCAGCGTCCATGGGCTACAACTCTTTCTAGATGCCTGGTATGCTGGAGAGCTCTGGAATAGGTAAATTCTTGTTTTTTCCTTTAAATTGTTATCTTTTAGGCTTTCCATTTCTTAGGTAGTATCTGTGCGTCAATTTTCACCTGGATTAAAGTCCTCCATGTCACAGCTTGAGACGGCATCCTCGTTTCAAGGAAATAGTTTCCAGCCGCATGTTGCATGATGATATTTATAACCTTGCAAATGCTCTGTCTGGCTTGAGCATCGGTAGACAGATGTAAGTTAATCTGCCCTTTTTTTGTTTAAATTTTATCCTCAAGCAAGGTTTTTGGTCCTTTGTGAACTTTTTTCATCTTTATTGCATCTTATTCGATGTTGTATGATGAAAGAATAGAATATCATGTTGTATGATGAAAGAATAGAATATTATGCAAATTACTAGCTTCAACTCCAACAAGATTCAGAAGTAGCTCTTTGAAATCTTGGTTCAATGAGTGATTGACATCAGAAGGGTACCATCTAGTGGGTGCACCTTAGTGAAATAGAAATTAGACAGTAATTCATTAAAAAAAAATGGTCCTGAAATATTGGAATGCCGTGCATCTCCGTCATTTTCTTTTTAAATGAAAAAAATCTTTACCGACAAAATTTTTGTTGGATTTTTTTGCTCTTTTTTTGGTCCTCAACTCAAATAAACAAACCTGTGCACCATCTGTTTTGTGATTAGTTGATCCACATAATCATTTGATTTGAATTGGTGATATTTAAGTATGTTTGGATGTCTAAACACTTAAGGGAGTTCTTCAAGTACATTACAAGAAACTGTCACCAAATGAGAGAAAAATACATTCATAAAGGACAAACTGATTTCACCGTGGAACTCACATTTTCTAACAAAAATTAGTTATTGTCTGAAACAACTGGAGTTTAGTTGATTATTTTTGTCAATTTCAGTTGTTACTGTCACTAATTGGTATTTTATAATTCTCACCTCTGCAACACAGATCATTGTGGGAAGACTTGAAGCAAAGCAATATACCTCTTTTGCTCATTGTTGGAGAGAAAGATGACAAGTTTAAGGCAATTTCCCAAAAAATGTGCTCTGAAATCCACCAATTTAGAACGGGTAGAGATGACATGGGAAGCAATATGCCTCAGATGGTTGAGGTTCCCAACTGCGGGCATGCTGTTCATTTGGAGAACCCTCTACCTGTTATCAGGGCGTTGAGACAATTTCTAACCCAGTTAAGAAAACCTTTTACAACTCCAGACTACAGTGAAGAGATTCTTTATTCGGTTAGTGATAACATATGATGACTCGAAGAAATTCACGCCCTTACTGACCTTTGTAATTAAGGCTGGTGCAGTTTTCGATTTTCGATTCACTCCACAAAATGCTGATTCATATGATTAAAGAATGGGATGTTAGAAACAATGGAGCTGGTAAAGTTTGTGCTTTTTTATTTATTATATTTTTGGCTGAAGTCACAGCTGAGATATTCAATGAAAGGGGTGCTTGTAATGTTATGTAGCCAAGGGGAAGAAAAACACAAGTCGAAACTCTTTTATTTGTGCCTTCCCACTCTTTTAAAGACTTGATCAATGGTTTTCAAGCATT
>CANYLF010760184.1:0-13323 GCA_948193215.1 Bocquillonia castaneifolia
GGAGAGAAATATATCATCAAGAGAAAATTAGAACTTTCATTTCTTTTACTTAATTTGTCTAGTTTTCATTTGTGCTCTTAATCATCCAAATGATGAAAATTAAGGAAATCTGATTTTTTTTTTCATTCCTTTACTTTCCACACACACAAACAAAAACAGAGTAGTTAGAGTCAAATTAAAAGATCAGTTACTCGATGGTTAATGCTTCTCAAGGTCCCTTGTGTCAAAGTGACCTCGACAGAGGGATCGAGTCATTGGCAGTTTAAATCCGATCTTTTATGCTCAGTTCCCACCTAAGATATAAAATGAGTGGAGAACCTCCTGCTAGTGTTTTTTTTTTTTTTTTTTAATTGACCTCCTGCCATTTTCTAGAATATTCAAAATTAACAACTACTCTGAATATACAGTATAACCTCTTTAAATTAATATGATCTGTGAAAAATATATTAAATAATAGAGGTTATTAAATTATAGAAAATTCATTTAAAATGATCATATAATTTATTATATATTTTTATGTAGTTTGTATAATTAATATGAAGAAAAGAAGACATTTTTTATTAATAGGGAAATTTTTTTTATATATTTTACTAAAATATTCCATTTCTTATAAATTATAAAGTATTTTCTAAATATATAGATTTTCAGATATAAATAACTATATAAAAAAAGCAATGTACATGGAGTTTATATAGGTAATGATGATTCTATAAATTAATATTTACATGCAGATCTATAATATTTTTTATTAAATAATAGATAGTAGAATTCTTAAATTATATACGTTTCACAGAGTCAGTGAATTGATTTTTATTAAATAATAGAGGTTATTAATTTATAGATTCATAGTCGGTGGATTGAATTATTTAATGTTTTTATGAAAATGAAAAAACTAGAGGATTAGCTAAATAAGGTTATCTTTATCATTTGAAAAAGTTACGTACATTTTTTTTATCCAAAAATATTTTATTCTCATATAATTTGATTCATACATATGTGTAAAGTATAATTATATAGATAAATAATGAATTTATCTAATAAAAATGTTAAAATTTAAATTATAAAGATTTTAAAATTATCATCCAATTTATATTTTGAATTAAAAATTTAATGAATTAATATAATTTTTATTTTTGTAAATTTGAACTAATGTATTAGCCACATAACGATATCTTTGTCATTTTAAAACTATGATACGATATGATATTTTAATTTCTTTTTATATATAATTTGGGGAAATCCCTTGGCAACCTAGAGGGGTGAATTGGTTAACTAATTAAAAACTTGAAGTTTAATCACCAATTAAGAAATCAAAACAATAAATAAAGGAGACACCAAATTTATAGTGGTTCGGGATATTAGTCAATCCCTACATTCACTCCCCAATCTTCAATTGGGTGTTCCACTAACTTCACAAACAATTACAAGTGTTTAAGGCTCACACTAAACCTTTACAATTGAGTTTTCTAAGGCTAACTTAAAAACCTAACCACCCAAGTGCTTCTCTCACTAGAAACCATTGAACCCAAGTGTTTTAATCTAGGACAACACTTAAACCTTTCAGAAACACCTAAATCCTCACTCAAACCCTAGAGTCAATTTACAGGAATTTCAAAGAGCAATTTAATGCTCAACAACCAACAAATACAATAATAATGGAAGATGTTTGCTCAACGCTCAATTTGAGGTTTACAATTGAAATTAATTGATTCAAAGTTGTTGATTACCTCCAAAATGATTTTAAGACTTATTCTTATACTTCCTCTAGCTTTGATGACCGTTGGGAGAGTAATAAATGCAAAGATAGCAATTTTGCTCCTTTTGTCTTTCTTTCTTTCTTTCTACTGCATTTAATGTTGTAATCAAGCATGCAATGATCGTTGTAAAGTAAGCAACGATCATTGTCAACTGCAACGCTCGTTGTCAAGCCTAAAATTGCCTTGCCAAAGGATGAATGACCAAGATCGTTGTAAAATTTCCATGATCGTTGTGACTCCAGCAACAATCATTGTAGGATCGTTGCAAGTTTGTTGCAGATCCTTGAAATCAGCCTTTCTGCCAATGAATTGCAAGTAAGCAACGATCATTGTTAGATCGTTGTAGTGTTGTTGCAGATCCTTGAAAAATGAGCCTTTATGCCATCAATTTTCACTTAAGCAATGATCGTTATGTCCTGTGCAACGATTGTTGCACACTAAAAATAGGCATGAAAATTCCTGAAAAATTCTATATAACTTGTTAGACAATGGCATTGACTTGGATCAATGTTAACAACAAAATCAGGGTCCAATTTGCCCAATTAGGCTAACATTCTCCCCCTTTTTGATGTTGACAAAAATCTAAGTCAATCTGGGTGAGATTTGAGGCAAAATGCTCAAACTCCCCCTCAGTTTATGCACATATAGAATTTTGAGAAAATTTTGGCATGGTGTTGTCTATAAAATGGATAACCAAAACCTATAAAGCATATCAAGGCAACACAACATCAATATAGCATCAAACCAACAAATACATACATACATACATACATACATACATACATATATATATATATATATATATACAAACACATCCCAAACACCTAAAACATATGAGAAAGCATAAAAAGTCATCCGGATACCCTTTCTCTCTCTTTGTCAACATGAAAAAGGAGAAAAAGGCCGGGAATGTATCAACACATAAAGCAACAAACATAATATGCCCAAAAGACAATAAAAAGTTGTAAAAGTGTGCAAGATACAAGAACATGCTAAAAACATAAAATGGTCGCAGGGACAACAGGTGCAGCCGCAGAACCAAACACTAGTAGAGTAGAGGACTTAGAAATCATTGTCTCGTATCCAGAAGGAGTAGTAAGAGGCTCAAATGGAGGAGGAGGAGGCCAAATCTTCTTATTGGTAATCTCATGATGCTTTTGAATAGATGAAACTTGATCCTCCATCTGATCCAATCGATCCCTAATCAAAACAATCTCCTCAGACAATCTATCTCCTATAGACGTCATCTCCCGACTCAGACTATAACCCAAAGTGTCTATAGATAGTAAAACCTGTCTAAGCAGCTCAAGTATGCCCAAATCAGGAACTCCCTCAGACTAAGTCCTAGGGCAAGTCCGCCTCACATATGTCTGAAAATAGAGGTTTGGAAGGCAAAGGACCAGCAGGAGTGGACGGTGGACCAGCTTGTGTAAAAGAAAGTCCAGCCTGAGTAGTGGCAGTAGTTGCAGCATCCTGAGCATGTAGTCATCAAAGGTATCATTAACCATAGTATCAATCTCTGCCTGATCAGTCCCTATAGCAGTCTGTTATTGCTGTGAAGATGAAGAAGTTGTATCAAGCTTGTAGACCCACTTCCGGCCTACATAAAGAAAATAATGGTTGTTCTTTAGAAGGTCATGTCCTAGCCTGTGATTCTCCAACTGAATCACATCAGTAGGTCTCTCTGCACCAAGAAAAAAAACTCCAATGTTCTCAGCTAGTCTAGTGACCCATCCATATCTACTCTGTTCACCTTCACCACTGTATCAATCCTCTGCTAAAAAAGCATCTAATTTACAACTTAATCTTATTTTCCATGCAGTAGATGTTGTACATCTCTTCATTGTGTTGATCTTCTCATTACTCTGTCCTCTCCCAAGTATAGAATAGGATAAAGAATCTCTGCAAATACTAGTGCAGTGGACTTTTTAGCCTAGAACTAGGGGTGCTACCACCATCAAACTCCGCAGAAGCAACCCTAGCCTAAAATACAGGTCTCCAATCAATAGCAAACTTTAGAGGAGCCCCCAAAGTACCATCAGTGTGAAATCCAAAGCACTCATCAAAACTAGCAGGTAGAAAAGTATAAGACTGGCCTAACATTATGAATCTGATAGCATGCATAGGGCAACTTTTCACAGAAGCAGTTATATTAAATTCATACATGCTTAGAAATTCCCTAACCAAAGTAAGATAAGTAGGCCTAGCATCAAATGAACATCTGTCTAGTCCTAACACAATCAAGGCATCCTTCATTGGTTCTAGCAAGTTCATATCATCTAAAGTGGTCTCATATATATATTTAGACCCTTATATAGTCTTTTTCTGGAGTTTCACTAACCTGGATTGAATTTGTAGTTCTCTTTGTCTCTGGGCATCTGCCATAGTATCTGATGCTGGCCTTAGGGCTGTAGTCCTCCTTTTAGGTGCCATAGAGTGTGTAGGAGTAGTAGAAGAAGTCCAAAAACCTAGAAAATGCAAAATCCTAAAAACTCCTTTTTAGAACCCTAGCTCCTAATTGCTCAAAATGTAGATGAAATTGGTGTTTTAATGCAAAATTGTTCAGATAAACAAGTTTAAAATGGTTTAAAAACCTTGTTTTGGCTTTTGAATCACTGACAAATAGCAACAAATGAATAAAATAGGGTTTGGAAGGTTGTTGCAGTTCGTAAGAGAGAGTTTTTAGGTTTCTAGAAAAATTCAGGAAATGAACATAAATGACATGTGTTATTTGATACGCAATGATTATTGCGAGGCTCACAATGATCGTTATGCCTTCAACGGTCATTGTAAAGCTGTTTTGAAAATGAGAAGGGAACCTTCAGTGATAAGGTATAAGATAGATAATAATAACAATTAGTTAAAGTTTCAAACTAAATTAAACTCCTTTGAAAAACAAAATTTTTTTAAGGGGGGCACAACGATCGTTGTGCATTCAACAACGATCATAGTGAAAATGCACCAAAACCGTCCGAAGAAACAGAGAATCCCACGAGCAACTCTCAAATTAACAACGAACTCGTTGTTAAACAGCAACGATCATTGTGAACAGTACAACGATCATTGTTAAGGCTAAAATCTCAAAACGAAAATTTTGACCAAAATACAAAGTTTTAAAACTGGATTTTCTACTTTTCTCTATAAAAACAAACTCTAATATGCTCAAAATAACGCAAACATATAACAACATTTCTCACATATTAAAACATAATAAAATTATATCAAAAGTTTATCAAATCTTATATATCAAGCCATTGTTTCAAAGTTAACTTTATACATATCACAACATCAAATATACAAATCTATGTATCATCGTTCAAATATACAAACACACATTCATAACTACCCCCAAACTATCAACATACTCAAGCCTTCAACCAAAATGCATAAAAATGCTTATGAGAAGCCACTGGCCAACCTTAGACACTTCTACTGCTTTATGCACGTTGATTTCCAAATCAACAAGCTCTCAACAAAGTTGTCAACAACCTGAAAAATAATGCCAAGGAGTGAGCTGGCAACTCAATAAATAAATAACTGCTAATACTAATCAACACCCATAACACTTCTAATTCCAAACAATATAAAATCCTATTTCAATCAACACAAGCATAAATGGTTGTATTGCCTCATCAAATTAATCAAACATCCACCACATCTTCCATCATTGATCACAAATGTCAAATTACCATATACAAACACCCTTGATAATTAGATAAATCACCTAAATGAATGGTTTAAGGAATGGTAACCCTATCAAACATTCCATTCACATCTTTTTTTTTCCATTTTCAATTCTTTCTCATTGGTGCACCATTCTCAAATCAATCAGTTTCCCCTTTTCAATTTTCTAGGTGTTTAACATCATTCATTTCAATTCCACTTTCCATCTTTTTTAAGGGTTTTATCACATTTCACAATATCATTCAAACACTTGGGTTACCAAATCCTAACCACACACTTAGACAATTAAGCTCATTACCAAGCCAAACATAAATAATCAATCTAACAAACAATTTAACAATCCTTCCATCAACAACCATAAACAAATTCATCTCAAACCAATCCTTTTCTCCCCAATACCATCACAATTAATCATTTGCTCATATAACCATCACAAATCACATTCATCCACAAATAATTTCACTACCATTCAACAATTTCACATTCTTCAATCATAATAACAATTCAACTCAACAAAACATTAAATATCACCATAGAAATTACACAAACCAATTAAAACACACTAGTAAATCATTCAATTAGTATTAATAGCTATTTACTTACAAGATTAAACTTCTTTCCCTTTGTTTAAAGCTTGGGAAGAACTTTCAATCTCCTTATTCAAATATTCACCTCCTAACAACACAAAAATAAGCATACAACATATAAATACTCCATCCACATTCATAAAATACATATTTATTCAACATACTCTACTAAAGAAATTTATAACCCCCTAGGAACACCTCTTTCAAACATAGAAAACTCATAGCCAAACATTAAACACACCTCCTAACCAAAACCCTTACCATAAACTTAATAATTAAACCAATTAAAAGAAAATAACTACAATTAATTAAAGAAAACTTACCAATTTATAAGAATTCCCCTTAAACTTCCTCTTCCTCTTCCTCTTCTTTTCTCTACTCACACTCTCTTCTAAAAATAAGATCTCTACATCTTCCACTAACATAAACCCCCTTCTTATCTCTTTAAAAATTCATTTTCCTTTATTAATATGTTTTGGAATTTTCTAATTAGTTAATTAAAAGTTAACTTTGACTTTCTTAACCAAATTAAAGAAAATATCCAATTCCAACCTAAACAATAAATCTACTCCAAAAACAACATCCAAACTAATATTATCAACATGTATACTCCTCCTACACATGAGTATGATTAATGATGCATAATTAAAAAAAATTAACCACATTAATGATGCTAATTAAATACTAATAATGCTAAATAATTACTAATGCATGTAATTATTTATGAGGATGTTAGATTCAGCAACGATCATCATTCCTGATGGTTGCATTTGCAACGATCGTTGTTCAATGCAACGGTGCAAATGCAACGGTCGTTACTTAAGTTTATTTTGAACAAAAGCTTAAAAACTAGATTTCAAAACACAGAATTTGCAAAATTGTGAAATTTTATGCAAGTTGGGCATGAATATTGCATGGATGTGTGCATGACATTAATGTGTGAATAATTGAGACATAAAATGAGCACAATTAAGATAAATATTACAATCATAATTAAATCAAATCTCAATAAATTCATTCAAAAGAGCACCAAATCACACACAAACACACCATTAAGCATACAAAAGCATAAATGAGCAACAAACACCAACCAATTATGAAGAATGCAAAGATGCACCATCAATCATACCAACTTCTCTCTTAATGAAGTTCATACACTCTTCGTTTAGAGGTTTGGTAAAAATATCTATAAGTTGGTTATTTGTATCTATAAATTCCAATATAACATCACCATTTTGCACATGATCACGCAATAAATGATGCCTAATGTCTATATGCTTGCTTCTAGAATATTGTATGGGAATCTTTGAAAGATTAAAGGCGATAGTATTGTCACATTTGATAGGAACAAGTATGACATTTAGTTAATAATCCTTGAGTTGTTGTTTGATCCAAAGAAGTTGAGAACAACAACAATCAACAGCCACATACTCCGTTTCGGCGGTTGATAATGCAACTAAAACTTTTTTTTGCTACTCCAAGATAACAAACTTTACCCAAGTATTCGACAAGTACCGGAGGTACTTTTTCTATCCAATAAGCTTCTGACAAAGTCTAAATAGGCTAAAAGATCAAAAGATGCACATTTGGGGTACCAAAGACCCAAATACAAAGTTCCACAAAAGTACTTTAAAATTCTTTTGGCTGTAAACAAATGTGACTCCTTAGGTGATGTTTGAAAGCATGCACACAAGCAAACCTAATAAATGATATCGGGCCTACTAACGGTTAAATAAAGAAGTGAACTGATCATACCTCAATGTCTCTTTTCATCCACGGGTTTGCCACTTTCATCCTTCCCAAGTTTGGTTGTTGTAGCCATTGGTGTTTTGCTTGTTGAGCTACTATCCATTCCAAACTTCTTAAGAAGCTCTTTTGTGTACTTTGATAATTGATGAAGATCCCCTCCTTTACTTAATGGATTTGCAATTCGAGGAAGAACTTCAACTTCCCAATCATGATCATCTCAAACTCTTTGGTCATTGATTGAGAGAACTCTTCACATAAACACACATTAGTAGCACCCATGATAATATCATCTACATAAATTTTCATAATTAGGATATCGTTGTCTTTTCTCTTGATGAAAAGAGTGGCATCCACATTGCCTTTTTGAAAATCATTTTTATTAAAAATGAACTAAGTCTCTCATACTAAGCTCTAAAAGCTTGTTTTAAACCATATAGAGCCTTAGTTAGTTTGAAAACATGATTTGGTCATGCATGATCCTCAAAACCTAGAGGTTGTTCAACATATGCTTCCTCAATGAAGACATTTAAAAATTCACTTTTAACATCCAATTGAAAAAGTTTATTAAAATCCATGTAGGAAGCAAAAGCTAACAATGTACGAATGGCTTCTAATCTAGCCATGGGGGCAAAGGTCTCATCATAATCAATGCCCTCTTCTTGGTTATAGCCCTTGGCCATAAGCGTAGCCTTATTCCTAATAATGGTACCATTGTCATCAAGTTTATTTCGAAGAACCCACTTGGTACTAATAATAGGATGGTGCTTTGGTCTTGTAACCAAGTTCCATACCCTATTTCTCTCAAATTGGTTGAGTTCCTCTTGCATAGCAATCACCCAACTTTCATCATTAAGAGCCTCATCAATGTTCATTAGCTCAATTTGAGAGAGAAAGGCTAAATTATTTAAGGTTTTGAGTTGGTTGCGAGTACTTACCCCTTCGGAGGTCTCACCAATGATGAGATCTTGAGGATGGTTTTTAGTGAAATGCCAATCTTTAGGAAGGTTGTGGATATCACTTTGTGGAGCTTGCAAATGTGGAGGTAGTTATTGAGAGCTTTCCTCACTTGGTTAGAGCATCTCCCCCTCATGTTTGGTGGTTGAAGATAGATCATCATTGATTTGTCCACTTCCTTTACCATTTTCTCCATTTGTTGGCTCAAAGTGGAGATCATCCATTATACCTACAATTTCATCAACAACAACTACCCTTCCATGATCAAGTCTAGTAAATTCATCAAATAAAACATGCATTGACTCTTCTACAACTAATAATTATTAAAGACCCTATTACACTTGCTATTAGTGGCATATCTGAGAAAAACTCCTTCATCCATTTTTGAATCAAAATTTCCAAGGTTATCCTTGGTGTTTAATATGAAGCATTTGCATCCAAATACTCTAAAGTATGAAATCTTGGATTTTCTTCCTTTTTATAGCTCATAAGAAGTTTTAGATGCCAAAGGTCTTTTGAAAACTCTATTTGAAATGAAACATGCGGTATTGACGGCTTCGGCCCAAAAGTATGAAGGTAAATCATACTCCTTAAGCATGGTTCGAGCCATCTTTACAAATGTTTTTGATTTTTCCTTTCAATAACCTCATTTTGTTGGGGAGTTCTGGGAGATGAAAATTGATGAGTTATGCCTAAATCATTACAAAAGACTTTAAAACTTTCATTTTCAAACTATCTACCATGATAACTTCTAATAGTAGTTATTCAAAAACCTTTGTCATTTTGTATTCTTTTGGCAAGATTTTTGAAAGCATGAAATGCATCATCCTTATGAGCTAAGCAACATACCCAAGTGAATCTAGAGCAATCATCCATAATGACAAATGCATAATACATGCCACTAAAACTAGCACTCCTAGTAGGTCCAAATAAATTCAAATGCAAAAGTTGTAGAGGCCTACAAATACTTATCTTATTTTTAATTGTGAAAGAGGATTTGGTTTGCTTCCCCATTTGACAAGGTCCACAAACTTTATCCTTGAAGAATTTGATCTTTGGAAGACCAATGACTAGTTCATCCTTGCATAATTCTCCTAAGAGATCCATGCTAGCATGACCTTGTCTTCTATGCCATAGCCAATAGTCATTATTCATAGAAACAAGAAACTTGACATCTTGATTGGCCAAATTCTCCAAGTCAATTATGTAAACATTACTCACTCTTTCTCCCTTGAAGATTGTGCTATTATCCATTAGATTGGATACAGCACAAGTCTTAGGGTCAAAAGAAACTTTGTATCCTTTGTCATATAATTGACTTACACTCAAGAGATTATGTTTTAAGCCACTCACAAGCAACACATCATCCATACAAGTAGAGTTAGAATTACCAACCTTATCGATACCGATGACCTTCACATTTGACATTATCTCCAAAAGTCACTTCACCTCCATCCTCCTTCTCCAAGGTGAGAAAAGGACTTGGATCCCCCGTCATGTGCCTTGAGCATCCACTTTCCATGTACCACTTGTTGTTTGGCCTTGTGGACTTCAAGCACACCAATAAATGTAAAAGACTTTCAAGTCTTAAGTACCTAAAGGTACTTGGGTCCTTTGAGGTTTAGCTTTGAGTTAGTCCTTTGGAATGAGCTTCAACTAGACCATCCTCACATGGCAATGTACATTAATATGGCTATGTCTCATACAATAAAAGCATTGGGATTTAGGAAATTTATTATAGTAAGACTGAGGCTTGTTTACCCTTGGACCATGTGTGTGAGGCTTAGGCTTTTCAGTTGGTTTAGTATAAAGTTTCACATTCACTTGCTTCTTTGGCCCATTCTTATGATAAGCAAGTGGCTTTCCTTAGAGGTAGCCTTAGAAGCCTTTGGTACTTCCTTAGGGACATCTATGGTTAAGGTTTGAAGGGTAGTGGACTTGACAAACACAATTGGTTTGGTGTTAGAGGTTAATGCACCTTCATTACCATGTCCATGTTTGGTGGTAGGAGACCTTTGGGACATTAAAAGGTTGTCTAAAATTCCCTTAAAAGGTTGTCCAAATTTTCCTTACCCTTATGAAACTTAGAAATGGTTGAATTAATACTCTCAACTTCTTTCTGTAATAACTCATTCTCTTTTTCAAGAGTCCCCATTGAAGAAATGGTGATCAAACTCTCTTAGGGAGATTTCTTTAATTCATAGTTGGATGATTTAATAGTATTAACAATCATTTTAAGTTCCTCCATTTCCTTGCCATACTTAGTGCATTTTTCTTTATAAAATTTCATTTTGGTAAAAAGCTTATTTCACTTAGTGTTCAAGACATCAATTAATTCCACTTTTTCATCATCATATTCACTATCACTATTGCGAGGAGATTGATACATTACCTCATGTGAAGAGTACTCAATTGCCATGAGACAAAGGTTGGCCATCTCATTTTGTTTACTAGAATCAGAATCACTTCTAACTCCATCCCATTGAGCTCTATAGCCTTTGTGTCTCTCCTTGCACTCCTTTAGCTTCTTTGAAGAAGAATCCTTCTTCTTTAGCTTATAGCACTCACTTTCCACATGTCCCAGTTTCCCACATTCATAGCATGTGAGCTTGCTCTTCTCCTTGGGGTAGTATCTCTTGTAATTTGCTCTTCTTGATTTCTTCCTCAAGTAGTTATTTACTTACTTTATTACAAGAGCAAGTTTTGGATCCTCTTTCTCAACTACTTCATTATCCCCTTGGCTCTACCTTTCACTTGGTTCATGATGATAAGCCTTGAAGGCAATTGACTTCTTCTTGTCTTTCTTCTCATCTTCATCATTCTCCATCTCATAGGTTAGAAGTTTCCTTATGAGTTCATCATGAGACAATGTTAAGAGATCATTAGCTTCCTTAATTGATGTCACCTTAGACTCCCAAAGCTTCTTAGGTAAAGCTATAAGGATCTTGTGGTTGATGTCGGTCTTGGAATAAATCTTCCCAAGCTTCTTTAGATTGGTGACGATGTTCATGATTCTATTGGTCATCTCCATTACCCTCTCATTCTTGAATGTCTCATACTCATAGATGAGCATTTGACATTTTTGTTATCTCACTTGTGTTATGACTTTCATGGTAATTTTGTAGAGTATTCCACTCATCCTTTGCATTATCGCATCTTTATACTCTACAACATTCTTCCCCAGCAAGAGAGGTAAGGAGAGTGGACACTACTCTCATATTCTTCCTATTGGCCTTTATTTGCTCCTTAGTCCAATCTTTTCTAGGGATTAGAACTTCTTTTTCCCCTTCTTTCGTCATGGGGGGAGACTAACCATATAAAACAACATCCCATAAGTTCTCAAGATCACTATCCAAATAGAATTCCATTCTATATTTCCACAATGGATAATCGATTCCATTAAAGAAAGGTCTAAGACCATGAAAATTACCTTCTTGTTCCATTAAACCTAGCTTGACCACTAAGGATATACAAACTCAAGCCTCAAGCTCTAATACCAATTGAAATCCCTTAGCAACCAAGAGGGGGGGGGGGGGGGGGGGGGGGGGGGGGGGGGGTTAATTGTTTGAATGTTAAAAAAAAAAAAGCTAAAATTTATATTTTAGCCACTATTTTTTTGTCAATAATCATGTAACACATTTTTATTTATGACAATTATACTTTTCAAAAATTTCAATTGATTATTTATTAAATAAAATTTTTAAAAATAAATGCAATACTTATGTGGTCTCCACTAATTTACTATTTATCTTACATTTTAACTAAAATATTATTTTACCCTACGCATATACAACTAAATATGTATGATATATGATAAGACAAAAATAATCTTAAAATTGAGTAATTTGATGGATTATAAGTCAGTTTAAACTTTAAAATAAGTATAATGTACACATTGTGTGATCAATTTTATTATTTTTTATCGTTCTTTATTTTTCTTTTATTTATTATTTATCTTATTTATGATAATTTATATATAATTTATTAATTTTATATTTCAAAATTTCTCTTAACAAAAATTAGTTAACACATCAAACAACTTCAATTATATGAATAATGATGAAGTTGACAATTTAGCAAATGTAATTCTTTTTTAAAATTAATAAATTAAAGATAAAATAATTTGATTAATAAAATTGATAGTTATATGTAAAATTATTCTTACGATGATTTATTAATATATCTGATTGTAAGAAATACATTTATATTTATATATATCTGCACTTTTAGATGTATAATAAAAGTAGAATATATATGTAATTTTCGGTTTTTCGATTTCTAAGCCCGGGAGTGTATTTTTGTCATTTATTGTGTTTTTACTGTTATTAATTAAAAATAATAGTAAACGATGTCGGTTTAATTTATAATTTTGTACGGGCTGCATAAAAATATTCCCGAGCTTGCCATAAAAATTTGTGGTAAAACCGAGATAAGGATTTTACGTAATTGGCCAAAAGGACCTAATTGCAAATCTGAAAACTTTGCTTTATATACCCAATTTGGCTGTTGGGCTCATTTGAAAAGAAAGTTTGAAAACCAAATTGCCCAAACAGTACCTGAATTCTCTGTCTGTTGCTACAGTAGCCCGTCGC
>CANYLF010760644.1:0-16065 GCA_948193215.1 Bocquillonia castaneifolia
TTTCCTTCTTCCTAAGCTCTCCCTAACTCTCCCTTCAATAGTAGAATTCTCTACACAATCCACTATCTTTTAATCCTTCTTACAAATTCATTTTGTTTTATTAATATTACTTAAAATATGCCTATTGGCTAACTAAAAGCTAACTTTGACTTTTAAGGTAGAAATTAAAGAAAAAGCCATTTACTCCCCAAACAATATATCTACTACAAAAACCACCTGAAAACTAATCTTTTCAACATATATACCCCTCCTACACATGAATATGATTAATGATGCACAATTAACATAAATTAACCACATTAATGACACTAATTAATTACTAATGCATGTAATTATGTATGAGGATGTTACAACAATTCTTCAAGCATTGCCAACTTTTACAATGAATGTGTTTTTGATTGCACTTGATTTATGTGCAGAGTTGGAACGTATGCTCATTTCATTTTGGTGGGGCTCTGTTGGTTCAGGTGGAAAAGGGATTCATTGGATGGGATGGGATCGAATGTGTGTGAAGAAACAATATGGTAGGATGGGATCCTGAAAAATCCACAACCATAATTTAGCCTTGTTATAGGTAAACAAGGATGGAGGTTATTGAGTAATACGGAGTCGTTGGTAAGAAGGATTCTCAAGGCAAAGTATTTTCCTCGATGTAATTTTTTTTAAGCCAGCCTCAGTAACAATCCTAATTACTCTTGGCGTAGCATTTTTGGCTGCAAAGGAGGTACTTATAGAGGGCTGTAGAATTTGGGTGGGAAGGGGAGATTCTATAAGAGTTTGGAGTAATCTATGGATGAACATTAACAATGCACCAGTGTTGATGGGTCCGTGTCCAAAGGGATTGGAACAGCTTTGGGTTGGGGAATTAATGCAGGTGAATTCAAGGTGTTGGGATAGGAATGTTGTTAAAAGCTTATTTCTGGAAGACGTAGCCTCCCATATCTCATGCATTTCATTGAGTGAACAAGTTAAACAAGACATATAGTAGTGGAAGTGGCAATGTAGAGGCAACTATACAGTGAGAAGTGCTTATAGTAGACTTAATATGCATCATAAGGAGCAGTTCAGATTGCAGGTACAAGTAGGCTGGAAGCATATCTGGTCTTTACCAGTCCCTCCAAATGTACGAAACATGCTGTGGAGATCATGCAGGGAAGCTATTCCGACCATAGCAGCTTTGAAGCTTTTGTGAGTCTTGGACGACGATATCTGTCCCATTTGTGCCGAAGAAGTGAAGATAGTTTCCCACATTTTCTTTCATTATAGGACTAATAAACAATGCTGGTAACTGGGAGGTGTGGATATGGTGTGGAATGATGAACTGAAGTCAGCAATTTTATGGTAGCAGTGTGTTACTACTCTCAATGCTGATATGTTGGCTAAATCAGTCATGATACTATGGGCCATTTAGGATACTCAAAATGCCAAGGTATGGCATGATGCAACCTTGTCTCCATCCACTACAATTTCTCAAAGTCTGCAATTTTTGCTTTAATGGCACGTAGCGAGAATAACAACAAAGAACGTTAGCAATTTGAAGGTAGAAGAAATCGATGCAGGAATATTCAAGTTTAATGTGGATGTTATTATATCTAATGGTAACGATTCTGGAAAAAAAATCATATCACAAGTTTTCTTAGCAAGGGGATTTCTTTGCTACACACAATAACCTCTCCGAAATTGCTCTATCTGTACAAATGAGAATTATTCTGGCAGACTCTATATCTACATATAAAAATGAATCTAATGCTATTAAGAATAGAAAGAATACTTGGAATTTTATTATGGAAAACCTTGTTGTTTCTGGCACGTCAAATATAATATACTAACACAATAAAATCATTCTCCTGCAAACTGCAAACTGACTCTTGCCCTTGACTTTCTTTTAATACAAAGAAATGAGTCTGTGACAAATCTAATTCTCTTTGGCAGACAAACAAACTCAGCTAGCTTGGACTAGACTTGCCTACTCACCACACATTCAAACAAGTAATGACTTTTGGTCTTGTAAACAAGGAGTGGTTTCCTTAGAGTCCTAGTGCGATTGGCAATTGTAGCATCACTGCTTTAAGGCGGTAGGATCTAATAGTAGGAGTCACCACCCGAACCGGCATCGGGGAGATCTTACAGGGTGTGTGTATCGATTCCTTTAAGAAATGCGGAGACACCTTGACCTCAGAGATTCTGGGATCGAACAATCGCATTCTTAAATTGTGATTCATAGCCACTTCTAATATTATATCAACTTTCACTCACACTAACAATTTATAATAAAAATCATTTAACCTATAATTTACATACAAAGCATGCTATGAGTGATTTTCTATTATAACAAACAAGGATTCATTTTAATATTACTAAATCTGTATTACAAATCTATTTACATGTACAGGTGATTACAACAAAAAATTATAACACAAAAGAGCCTAGTTTCTATCGCTTTTTACATATTTTGATCACCAAATGAGTGTTTAAAGCCATTTACATGCATATAAACATATTGCTACATCATAGAAGGGTTTAGGCTTACTTGGAATCACTTAAATCCACATGAAAGTAACATTTTAGAGCCAAAATAGTGCCCAACGCCACTCCAATAGCACTAACACCACAAGAGGAATGGCGATTGGGGAGTCAACGCCACTTAGGGAGTGGTGTTTGGCCTCCGAGGAAAACACAAAAATATGTAGCAAACGAGGAAAAATGCAAATTCTAGGTCCCCCAAATGATAAAACAATAACATATACTCCCTCCATCCCAAAAAGATGGGCAGTTTTGAAGATTTTCTTGTCCCAAATTATGGGCAGTAATTTATTGCACCAAGTGATCAAATGTCAAATATACCCCTATTTATTGTAGTAGTGACTTTAATTTCAATATTATTTTCTAGGAATTAGTTTATTAAATAAGGGTAATAGTGACTTTTAAGAGTAAATTAATGCATTTTAACTAGTAAAACCAACTTTCTTAATATTTATGTTGAGTTAAAAGTGCCCATCTTTTTGGGACAGAGGGAGTATATAATATGCAATGCAAAAACATGTTATTTTATGACACTTCATGTCATTTTCACAACCTAAATCTAACATGATAACTTCACACATAATTGCATATCCAAGTTATAGAACGTGCATATAAACATGCTTTTCATGGCAAATCACAAAATATGCAGTAAAACATGTTTACCAAGATTGAAAAGAAAAGATAAAGAAAATTTACATGGAGATGGTTAAAAGTGGCTTGAGAACCCTTAGATAACTTAAGTGGTATTTAGGAGCTTCCTTCATATGAAGCACGTACTCTGCAAATGATAAAAACAAACTTTATTTTTGTTAATGAAAATGCAATAGAAAATGAAGTATAGAGAATATATGCTATTGCTAAAGAGTTTTTTTTTTCTTTGCAGAGTTTTTATATATTCAAAAGGTGCCTCCCCCCTCTCCTTTTCACTGTGCTTGCCTTTTATAGGTAGGGATGAGTAAATCTTACGTGTTTAACATGTACAAGAGATGAATAGATGACTCTCATCCCCTTTTCAATTCAAAGTTCAATGGTTAACCTTTTAGGTGACAACCAAACATTGAATCTAGTCATGATTATAGACTATAGAAGAGTCAAAGCTATTGCTAAAGGATGGGAATCATTGGTTACAAGTTATTTATGTTTAACTCAAAAAGGAAAATTGATAAGATTGAAAGAAAATGGTTACAGGTGAGTTTATCTTAATCTTAAATGGACTCTAGATAAGTTTTTACCAAAACTGATGACATCTGACCTTTAAATTCAAAATACGGATTGGATAAACCAAAAACATGTTAAAATATGAACTTTTGACCATTTTATGGCCACTTTTGAGGGAGTGGCGTTTGAGGCCTACGCTAGTCCCCTAGAGTGGCGTTCTAGACTGGATTGGCATTGAGCCATTTTGAGGCCCTAAACGTCCGAATTTTGAAATGTTATTAGAGGCAAAAATGTGCAGAACGGCAAAAACTACTACATTAGCTAGTTTTGGATCATTTCGACAATCGTGTTAAAATTTATGATGAAAATCGTTTAGGTTTTGCACGATTAGGGCAAAAACATGCTATTTTTGACTCAAAACACACTTTTCAAGTTTCAAAACAATTTTGAAAGCATTTATGTGATCAATTAGGGGATATTACCACTAAATTCATTGCATTTAAGTAGGAGTATTCATCATTGGGTCTCCGAGTCACTTCTGCATATCTGCATCCAAAAATTAGGTGTTAACAGGTCTCTTTTTGAACCCCAGAGAATAAACATAAATCATCCTGAACTTTGCACTACTTTTTTAACTTATCGTTAGTCCTAATCTTTTCATACAAAGCTAGCCATAACAAAAAAAAACAGCACTGAGGAACTGTAACCTTATTCAAAACAATATTGAACCAAAGGAGCTGAACTAAGCCTTGGTCTAAGGAGATGCTAATTACTTCTAGAGGAGAAAGAAGTAGCTGTATACCACTCAATTACATTAAGAGCATTAGTAAGCCGATGTTGCTTAACTAATGCCAAACCTGGTAAACATTATGGTTTTTTTTATAAAGATGACACCATCGACCCTCCATTTACTGGCCACCATACACTCTAGACTAATTCCAGTCTCCTTATATTTAATATCTAGAAATCTTTACAATAATGTAATCCCATTTATCCTAGTATATTTCCTGAAGAAGAATTTTTTACCATTTCTAATCTTATATCTAACTACAAGTAGAATATCAACTTGAATCTTCAATAAACTTTTCCAAATTCAATTAGAGTGACCCTGAGCTTGAACATACCAAAAACTATTATTTCTTAGCCTATTAGCATGAATCTTGCTACACCATAAACTAACATCATTCTATAATTACATCAAGGCCTTCTTACAAAAGCAACTATATTAGTTGTATGGATTGACCTAATGTTAAAACCCTTACTATTTTTTTCTTGCAAAATAGTATGCCAAGGTACAAGTCTTTCTGAATGATCAGAAGAATACCCCGACCATAGGAAATTATGACAAATTTTCTCTATTGTCGCAGTAACAGATTTGGGGAGGAGAGTAACTGAAGCTTAATGGGCATGAAAACTGAACAACATAAATTAAATAAGTTGTAGTCTTCCTGTATTAGATATAAGATTATTGTTCCATTGTTTAACTCTCCTGGAAATTTTCCATAATAGATTCTGACAATCAGCAATAATAAGCCTCATTGTAATTAAAAGGCATGACAAGATATTTGACTAGCTGAACACCCACCTGGAACCCTATTGAATCTAGAATTCTAGCCTTTATGCCATTTAAAACACCATAAAAGAATATATTACTCTTTGAAGCATTCATAGTGAGACCAAACACTGTCATGAGATAAGACAAGACTTCAATTAACTGACTGTCATAGTTCACATCTCTAACACTAAATAACATAAGGTCATCTACAAATACCAAATGAGTAAGCTTCACAGTTCTAAAGTCAAGGTGGAATTGGAAATCCTTCTGATTCATAGTCTTCAAAAATCTAGAGTAGTACTCCATACACAGCATAAAAATTTAAGGCGACATGGTATCCCATTGTCTGAGACCCTTTCTAGCTTGAAAAATTCTCCCTTGAGTACCATTCTAGCATAAAGTACAAGCAGTTGTTCTCAAGCACTCCATAATCAATTTGATTAAGGTGACACAGAAATGAAAACCAATAAGCACCTCCTCAATAAAATCATAGGGCACAAAGTCGTAGGCCTTTTGGAGATCAATCTTTAACAGACATCTAGGATGAGAATGGTGAAGATGGCATCCATGCACTAGTTCATGAGTGAGTGATATATTATCACAAATGGATCTCTTTTAAACAAAAGCTGATTGATTGGCAGAAATGATCTTTGGGAGAATATGCCTCAATCTTTAAGTAGTCACTTTGGTGATCTTGTATAAAACTGTACAACATGCAATTGGCCTAAATTTTGAGACCTTATCTGTATTTTCACTTTAGGAATAATAGTCAGAGCTGTAAGGCTGAGGTGCCTGAACAAATTTCCAGAACTAAATGTTTCCTTAACCATTTGAGTAAGATCTTGCTTAATAATAGGCCAACAAGACTTAAAGGACATACTATTAAACCATCTACCTCTGGAGCCTTATCTGAATTTATGGAAAAGTGGCCTTCCTTGACTTTAAATTCTATTATAGGATGAATAAGACTCTACATATCTTTATCAACAATCCTATAACCAATTGTAAACACAAAAGAATTGTAATGTTGCCTTCCTTGCATAACAATACTCATAATCCCTTGAAAATAGCTAGTAAAAGCCTCATGAATATCTTTCTTTAGTCACCACATTACTATCTGCAGTATACAGATGAAGAACAAGTCTATGCAATAACCTCTGCTTATTAGAGTAAAAAAAAAAAAGGAATTTGGAGTTAGAATCTCCAAGCTGAACCCAATTAATTCTAGATTTTTGTCTCAATAAACTCTCCTCAAATGGCAAAAGTCTTATGAATTCAGGAACCATGGCTCTCTCTTCCAACAGAAGATCCTCAATAAAAGGGTTATGTTGTAGTTAAGTCTGAAGCTCTTCCACTATACCTCTTTGCAATAAAACCTCCTTGCGAATATCACTAAACTCAACCTTACTCCATTTCTAGAGATTGCATTTGATTCTCTACAATTTTAGTGTAATACAATAAGCTGCATACCCATAGTCATTCATTCTCCACTCAGCTTTCACCATATTTTTAAATTATGGATGAGAAGTCTACATTTTAAAATTTTTAAAACATTGCTTGTCATAAGATTGAGTCTGCACAAATTTCACAAGCACCAGAGAATGATCAAATAACATAAGAGTCGACGCCAAAGTAACTACCCCGTAGAATTCATCCACAAATTAAGAATTCATCAAAGCTTTTATTTAGTTTTCTCTAAAGCCTAATCCAATCTGGTTGTTGCTCCAAGCATAGTATAAGCTAGTACCCCTAAGTTCTATAAGATTCCCTCCATGCAAGAAGTTAACCAGCTAATTCCTACATTTAAATTCCGTTTATATATTTAAATATATTATAATAGAACACTCTCTAGGTCCATTAAATTCGGATAACTCTAAGAATATTATATATAAGTAACTAAAGTACAACCCATCCTCTCACACTTAATATTTGATAAATTGGTAATTTTATTTGTTAATAAATTATGAAGAAACTTATTTCATCCTACTGAAACACTAAAAGAAAAAACCGAGTTAGCAACGGACATAATCTGTCGCTACTATTGTTTTTTCTGTCGCTAATTAGGTTAGCAACAGCCTTAGCCACAGAAAATGGCCGTTGCTAAAAACCCCATCACTAACATAAGAAGAGGATGGTCCGTTGCTAATTAGCGACGAAAACACACCTCCATCGTTAATTAGTGACGGAAAAATTCATTTCTAAAATTTAAATTTCATTGCTAAATTTGTGACAAAGGAGGACGATTATAATTAGCGATGGATTAAATAATAATTTTTTAAGAATGAATTAATTGTCTCAAAATTAATATAATAAAATTTTATTTTTAATTAATGATTGTAATAATAATAATATTGTCCAATTTTTTAATGTCCAATTTTTTTTTTATATCCAAATAACCACAACAATAACATCAACATCTCATCTTCATATTCATCTAATTAAAGAAAGATAAACGAGAAAAAATGGAAAAAATAATAAATATTGAAAATTGTAAGTAAATTAAAAAAAATTTATGAACATATTAAAAAACAAAAAATAATAAATAATTAAAAACTAACAATTAAAAATGTTTAAAAAAAAGCCAAGGGAAATATATATCATCACCACCGCCGCCACCATCACCACCACCACCACCATTACCATTATCATCATTTAATTAAAGAAAAATAAATAATAAGAAAATGATAAAAAAAATTAATGAATATAGAAATTTTTAAGTAAATTAAATAAGTTTATGAAAATATAATAAAATAAAAGAAAATAAATAATTAGAAGTTAATAATTAAAAATTTATAAAAAATGTCAAGTATATAAGAAAATGAGAAAGAGATCAGGGAGAAAGTAAATAAAAAAAACTAACATAATAAGTTAATAAAGATATAAAATAACTCAAATATATATACATATATAAAGAGAAAAAAGATAAGGAAGAATATGTGTGTGTATGTGTGTGGAGAGAGAGAGAGAGTGTGAGATTTATGGAAAAAAAGAGAGAGAAAGATTTAAAAAATGATTTTTAAAATGAAAAACAAAAAGAAATCAAATATATATAATTACCTTGAGAAAAAGGAGTAAAAAGAGATAGTTTTGTGAAAGAAAAGAGAGTGATAGATATTTGTTGAAAATGAGATGTTGAGTGTATAAAATGATAAGTGGTGGAAGAGAAACTTATAAAGTTAATGTTTAAGATTTAGTGATGGACAAATCCGTCACTATATTTAGCGACGGAAAAATCCATCACAAAAAATGGCACGAGCGGGAAGAAAGTGCGGGAAATAATTTTAATTTAGTGACGGATCCATCACTAAAATTAGCAACGGACAAATCCGTCACTAATAATTTAATGAGCGGGTTATATTTGATAACTTTAGTTTTAAACATAGTATATATTGATAATTTTATTAAAAAGCATAAGAAAGTAAAATAGATGATTTTTGTATTTTTCTTGGATCCAAAAGATAGTAATCAAGTTGCTAGTAAGCACCAATTCATGTTAGGTGGATTGACACTATCTATATGAGTAGATGTGAGGTCTCAAGTTCGAGATCTATTCTTACCAAATGATAGAAAAAAGAAAAAAAATTGTTCGTGAGTAGCCATTAGCCAAAATTATCGCACCATGGCTCTCAAAATCGAAACTGGATTTTTTAACCCTTTATTTGGTAACCAAATTCTAGTGTAAAATTCATTTCATTCCAAAATGAATTTTTTAAAAGTGTTCATTTAATTTAGTTATTATAAATTCTAAAGTTTTTAAAAAACAATATAACAAATGGATTTTCATTTATACCAAACACATAAATCATGAATTTGAAAATGAATTGCGTAAAATTTTAAGGAATTCATTTATACAAAAAAAAAAAAACTAAATCACCATCACTTTTAAACATCAAAATAACATTGAAAACCCTGGCGACCCTTTCTCCCTCTCTTTTCTCTCTTCTCTCTTCTCCTTAGTTTCTCATAAAATATTGTTGTTTGACCACCGCCGACTACACAAATGTCGACGGTGGACCATTATATTTTTATTTTTAGTTTCTAAATATAGATATGTTAGTCTTAGTTCCTCATTTATGGGGGGTTTTAGTTTTTTTGTTTGTTTTTCCTGTTCCTCTTTTATGGGGTGATTGTCAATTCCATCATTGGAATTTTATAATTCTTCTTTCTGGGAACAGTTTATGGTGATGATAATAATTATGGTGCAAAATTTTATACTGATTATCTTTCAACCGGCATCATTTAAAGATCAAATTAGAGTCCATTCGTGGCAAAACACAGACACCTCGTTCATTTGGAAGAGATTCAAAGAAGTTTTCTCCATTGATCATGTAGGATCTATCCATATTTATATACTTTTATTATTATTCTTTTATTTTGTATTTCTGTTATCAAGTTGTACTCCTTATTCCTGTGATGAATGAATGAATTATAATTTTCCAAAAAAAAAACTAAATCACCAATTCTTTGATTAATTTTACATTCAACATTTTGCAAGTGATTTCGTTCCTTTTTACCGTCAGTTAAAAGAAAATTTCCATTCCGTACAATAAATTAAAATTTAAAAGGCATTCTATAATCGAATGCACAAATATTACAACATGGAACTATTCTAATCTACCTACAGTGCCAGCTCAAACATATTCAGGGTCCTAAGTAAGATTTATTATGTGGCCCTTCATTAATAAGAAAAAAATATTAAAAGAAATCATTTAAAATGTATTTTTCTTACATTTTGGAATGCAAACTCACTAATTATATTTTTATATTCTAATTCTAAAACTAAATTTTTTTCAAATACAGATTCATACTTTCTTATATTCATTTTCAAAAAAAAATAATATAAAGAATAAAAATAATAAAAGAAATAATTTTACTAGAAATTAAAAAGGGAAAGAATATAGCACCTGATTCGAGTAGTATATATATATAACTTACCCATTAAAATAAAACGGTTAAAAAAAGTAATAAATCCCTAAAATAAAGCAAACATACCATTTCTTTATTAAAATTAAACATAATATTAATAATTCCTAATTTATAGGAAATGGTGCCGTTAGTTTAAAAAATTTAAGTAGATATTGTTTCTTTTAATGATAAGGAGAAGACATTTGACCTTAATAATTTTTAAATATATTTGAGATATTCATGTGAAATATATAAAAATTAGCTAATTTTATTATATAAATAATATATCATATTATTTAGAATAGTATAATAATTATATCTATGGGGCCCCTAATTTCTCGGGGACCTAGACTTACGCCTTAGTGGCTTATGCCTTAAGCCGCCACTGTCTAACTATATTTTATACAGTTTCAATGGAAAGATTTTTTTTTCATTCTTGTAATTTTATTCAAATATGAATAATATATTTTACAATTAAACTTATTCATATTATAACTTATGAATAAATACAAATAATTAGAAGGAAATTAAATAATATTTGAAAATAATGCTGGTGCATGTTTATATATATATATATATATATATATATATATAGACCGATGACTCAAGAGGTTTCCTATCACAACTAACATTTATGGAGATGAGCCTTTCATCAATTCGGAAGAATGAGGGTCATACGGGTCGTAGAATTGTCCATTTCGTCACCTATATATTAAATTACATATCACTTTCTTCTTTTTGTTTTTTTTACGAGGGATTCAAATATCAAAACATTCAAATTAATTACATGCCTCTGTTATTAAATTATGTCATCAAGACACATATTTCATTATTTTCAAAAAAAAAAAATAATAATTACTATGGATCAGGGGATTCAGATGTCATACATTCAAATTAATTATATGCTTCCGATATTAAATTATGTCTTCAAGACACATATTTCATCTGTTTCAAAAAAATTACAAAATTTAACTGTTTGGTATAAATTAAGAAAAACAATTAATATATTATGTATTTTTGTTTTTGCTGTTTGATTGAAATAAAAAGAAGAATGCATTAAAATTTTTACAAGTGTTATCAATGAAGTCTACTAAGTGACAAATATGAAACATAACAACTTTTAAAGACATCAAAAAAGACTTAATTTCACCCATAGTCCTTGAACTTATCAATTTGTAACACCATGGTCCTTGAATTTTAATTTGTAACACAAAACTCCCTTAACTTTAATTTTTGTAGCGTACATGGTCCTCTCGTTAGTATCCAACCACTAAATGAATTTTAAAAAATTCATTTTAATGATTTTTATTATACAATTTTGCATGTAAGTCAAGAAAAATACAATCTAATTTACAAAAAAAATAAAAATAATTTTGACTGTGAAATTATTTTCTTATATTTTTATTTGAATAAAATTGAGAAATTCATAGAAATAGAAAAAAATGATCAAATGGTCTCAATTTTGATGAGAGGTCATAAAAAAATGATCAATTTATTGGAACACAAGATGGTAAAATTTGGTTAACGCCAGTAGATGAATACTATAGTTAGTCTTTAGGTCCCTACCGTTAGTATTCATGCACTAATATTAATCAAATTTTATCATCTTGTATTCCAATGAATTGAGTATATTTTATTATGACCTCTCAACAAAATAGGGAAATTTTATATTTTTTCTCTATTTTCTAATGATTTTCTCAATTTTATTCAATTAAAAAATAAGAAAATAATTTTATGGTCAAATTTATTTTTATTTATTTTTATAAATTAGATTGCATTTTTCCTGATTCAAGTGCAAAATTTCATATAAAAAATCATTAAAATGAATTTTTAAAAATTCATTTGGTAGTTGGATACTAATGAGAAGACTATGAGCGTTACAAAACTTAAAGTTAAGCGAGTTTTTGTGTTATAAATTAAAATTCAATGACCATGGTGTTACAAGCTGAAAAATTCAAATACCATGAGTGAAATTAAGCCCATCAAAAAGTGATCAAATAAGTAAGTTTATTTGGGACAGAGGGAGAAAGTATCATTTTCATTATTCTTTTACCGTAAATGTTTTGTTTTATGGTTTTTACTGTTCACAAAGTTTAAACGATTAACTAAAATGGAAAAAAAAAAAAGTTCAAGTCCATTCCCGGCAAATGATAAAAAAAAATGAAATAAAAAAAACATTGCATTTCATATTTTCTATGTAATCGTGGCTCTCATTAAAGCCTAACTACGCAATACAAAGTTAAAGCGAAACTAAAGTGGAAATAAAATAATCGTTATTGTTTAATTCAAAATTGATTGACATCATTTTTTATTCAAGAAATTTTTTCTTTATTTAAATAATAGTACAATGAAAATTGCTTTTCTCTTCTTTTTTCGTTAATCTTTTGTTTACTTTTGTCTTTTCCCATCTCTAAAATATACATTATACAAGTGATCCCATGACATAATTAGAGATAAATCCAGTTTCATTAGGTTTACTGGTATCATAATAAAATCCAATAAAATACAGTAGCATAAGTTTTAAAATGTTTCTTTTAACTTAGATGGCGTGTCGGATTAGAAGCTATGCAGTACCCCGAAAAAGAATTTATATCATATAATTTGTAGTGGAGTGGAGTGGACTTCTAAATGTTAATTCATACTTTCATTCCTCATCGAACTTGCAATTATTGCATTTTTTTTTTTTATATGAGAACAGCAAGATGTAGTCCTAAAAAAATGGTGGAAAATCATGATTAATATATGTACACTACTAGGGTGTGGATTTTTACACTTCTTTGATTGATAAATGCACTCCACTGATACGTCAACTGACTATTATAACTTCATGGTTTTCTTCCTTTAATACTTGTTTTGGCTTTCTAAAATAAAAAAAAAAAGGAGTAACCATTTCATTATTGTGAACAATTACCGATTGCAATTCTTTTCATAATTTTAATTATTTTTTTTAATTTTGAAAATAGAATCTATATTTTGATTTATATATTTTAGAATTAACTTAATATTTATAAATATGAAATAAAACCTTTTACGTTTTGATTTTTGATATAATACTTAAATAAAAAATAATCCATTTCTTTGGAAACAATTTGTATAAAAAAATTCTAACAAAAAGTTTTTAAAACAATTAATTATTTCTTAATTATATGCACATGTGTGTATTAAGTATATATTTATTTAGGTAAAAAATTTTACATATATTTAGCTGCAATATTTTCTATATAACAAACTTTTATTTATAAGAAAGTCAAATTTTTTATATTTATATTTTAATTATATATATATATATATATATATATATATAGGTGTTGCCAATAGTGGTATCCCAGTCCCCGTTTAACGGTTGATCAGACTAAGCCACTGTCACGGGTCCCGGCGCCCAGTTTCAAGGCCCCACAAAGAGGCCCATCAACCCATGTGCCCATGAGTACTCATAGCATTATATTTTATTTATAATATAAATATAAATTTTGTATCCAAATTTTTAATATAAGAAGTTAAGAAGTATGATAACAAAATTGTTTAGTTAAATAAATATATACTTAATATATACACAAAAATACATGTGCAATTAAGAAATGTTTAAATATTTAAATATTTAATTCCACTTTTTCAATTTTTGTTAGAAATGTTTTATATAATTTGCTTATAAAGAAATGAATTATTTTTTTATTATTGTATCAAAAAATCAACTTTTAAAAGTACATATTTGATTTCATATTGATATATATTAATTTAATTTTAAATCATATAAACTAGAATATGTAGATTCTATTTTAAAAATTAAAATGATAAATTTTAGTTAGAATTTTGGAAAGAATTGTAAACAATGGTTCACGTATTGGAATGACTGCAACTCTTTTTCTTTCAAAAAAAACTATCACAATATTAAGGGAGTAAAAGTTCATGAGGTTATAATTGTCCATTTACACATTATTGGAGTGCATTTATTAATGGAGGGAGTGCAAAAATCCCCACCCCAAATAATAATAGCAATAGTAATACTAATAAAAATATATAACATTAATTTACTCTTTTCCTGAAATGTGGGCATGAATCAAAACAACAAAGATTTTTTTTCCTGTAATATCTTAAACTAAGAAGAGTTGTGTGACACATACGTACAGGTAATATATAGTCCAATTCTTATTATTGACACCATTATAAATTCCAAATGACTGTTTCTTATATATTCAATTTGAGTATATAAATATTTAGAGCAGACCTTGATAAATATTTTGACTCAATGTTATAGTCTCTTTTTAAATATATTTATATATAGTATGTCTTAAATATTTTAGACTCAATATCATAATCACTTTTCTTAAAATGGTAGTTATTTTTTATAACAATAATTGATATAGATTTAATAAATTGTTGCATATTTTTCTTATGGAATCAAGATATGGAGTGAAGATTTTACTGTTTAAAGTAAAATTTTTACACCTTTAATAAGGATAAATTTATAATTGACAAATTATATATATATATATAGTCAGGATCCACTTTTTTTTTTAGGGGAAAAACAACTTCATTCAGAAGAAAAATCAAGAACAGCAAGTCTTACCACTTGTGGTGGAAAGTTAGAAAACCATAACTTACAATCCTGAGATTGGGAACTAGCAAGCTTGCTCAACAAGTGAGCAACAGAATTGTTCTCTCTATATGTATGAGAGAAAGAAAAACTAGGAAATTGACTAGCAAGAGCTTGGATATTTAATACCCAATTACCAAAGTAACTATCTGGAAGTTGACTCTGACCATTTAGAACTCCAACCAAGCAAGAGGAATCAGATTCTATAATAATCTTAGAGCACTCGTTCAATCTCGTCTGCTAGATCCCAAAGAACATTGTTGCTGCTTCAGCACTATCAACATCACCCATATTTTGAAGTTTTTTTGCTTCCAGCCATGATCATTCTACCCTCTGAGTTACAAATGAGAAACCCCAAACCTACAGTACCATCTTCCTTCACAGCTGCATTAGAGTTGAGTTTTAGTTCTCCTGGATAAGGAGGAAACCATCGGCTGCTTCTGCGGGACTCTCTATTAACCTGAATACTTCTATCCGTTTCAGGTAAAGCTGATCGTTGAATCTACTCCTGTACTTCTTGGGCATCTTTGAACTCTTGCAGGATTGTTACAAATCTTTGTTGAATCTGCTAAACATCAGATTCTTTCTCTTGAAAAATCGCTAAGTTCCTAGCATACCAAGAGGACCACAAGATCATGAAAGACAAGTTTTTTTCTCTTCATCAAGGTGTTCCAAAATTTCTGTGACCCACACTCTAACATCTTCCTTTGTTGCATTCAAAGGACATTAGTTACCAATCAAGTTACTCCACACACCTTGGATTTTAGGAAAGTCACAAAAAACATGCTCCATTGTTTCATCCTTATGTTGACATCTTTTACAAGATGGATTGATTTGGATTCCCCTTCGATATAAGGCTGAAGACACAGGAAGAAGACATTGAAAAAAACTATGAACGAAGTGAATAATCTTGGGTGGAAGCTTGAGTTTCCAGAGGTGCTTCCAATTATAAAAAAGATTAATGCTAAAACTTGAATAAGCTTGAGCTTCCAGCTTCTGTTGTAGAGAAATATATTATCCACTCTTGACTATGTAGAGTCCATTTTTATTATGATTCCAAACCCAACGATCTTCACCTCTAATCTGGGACGGTTGAATTGCAGCTATTTTGCTACATTCATCTACAGTAAAGATAGCCTACATTAAATCATAGTTCCACCCTGAGCCTTCTGAGTTAAATAATTCACACACCAATGCTTCCTCGTCAAGAATAGCCACCGGGGACTGGATTCTAGAATCAGCTCCCAATGGTAACCACGCATCACCCCATATTCTCACCTTAGATCCATTACCAATTAGCCATCTGCCTCCTTCCATAAGGAGTTTTTTT
>CANYLF010761363.1:0-12472 GCA_948193215.1 Bocquillonia castaneifolia
AACAGAAGAGATGTATTAAAGATACAAGTTTATTTAAAATTGTAAGTCTAATTAATTAAATAAGATAGAATTAAAAATTGGCATTTCTTAATTCATGACCAAAGTCTTACAGAAAAATTCGCCAAGTACATATGATACCAAATGATGTTTAACCAATAGAATTGAGGCCACACCACACATGGGTAGAAAGTGGGGAAATGATAGCAAATTTATATGATCAGTTACATGCAGTAATAAATCATTTGACTAGTCATTGAAATTCCCATCATATAAGGACATTGAATAGCTTTTACTGCCCAGCAGCATCATTATCCTGTGAAGTTAGTGGGCTTGGAATGAAATAAAGAGAGACCTTTATACACATATAATAATAATGGCCCATTGAATCAAAAACAGCTAAAAATGACCTAATGTATACGAGAATTCTTTTTTCATATTCTTTTTTTTTTTTTTTATTGCCTAGAAGCCATCTGTAATAAGCTTTGAGATCGAGCGCATGCAAAGGAGCATATATACATATCATAGAATAATTTTCTTTTGTTATCTTATTGGGAGGTACTGTTGGGATGGAATGTGAGTTCCCTTTTGAGAAAGCTTAGATGAGGAAAAAAGTTAACTTGTAATCATTATGCTGTGCTGATGGAGAACAATAATGGGTTGAGATCGCATATATGATTATATATGGTCAAAGCCTTCAAAATAAATAAATATAAATAAAAACACAGAGACCATCTCTGCTTTGTTGTGTACTTTATATAACCAAAAATAAAGCTGAATTTAATTATGCATTGAGGGATGGGTCATGATCCCCATATTGTAAAAAAAAAAAAACCAAATGCATATATATACCTCTAAATTTTAAGAATTTTACCTGATTAACTCTTAAACTTTATTTTAATCTCTAAGCTTGTTAAATTATGTTTTAATAACATTTAAATATATATTTTTTTGCCACATGTTACTTGTGTAATTTCACATAACATGTATAGAAAAAAAATTTAAGAGTTAAATGGATTAAAAGTAAAATTTAAAGACAATTAAGAGAAAATTGTAAAAGTTAAAAGGGTATAAATGTGTTTTGCCAAAAAAAAAAAAGATTTCCTAAGCTTCAATCATATTGTCTTTAATAAGAAGAGATTTCCCTCCACCATTAGTTTGAACATTTTATTTTTCTACATATATTAATAAGAAGAGAGGTTAAAATGGATAAAAAAAAACTTTGAAAATTTGAGGTTCTTGTTCATGAAAAGGTGTCACCTACTACAATTCCATTAAAACCCATTTCCCCGCCCCAATTTTCTTCACTAACTAAAAAAACAAAAGAAAAAAAGAAAACGACATAAAATAGAATATTACTTTATCTATCCCATCCCAAGTTTTGACTATGTTCTCCAAGCAAAATAAATTTCCAACTCACTAACAAAACACTCTATTATATGCCTAATAAGCTAAGCATCTGTCCAAGCAGCAAAAACAGGCATATGAGGTAAAGAGACAGCAGGCCTCAATTGAGCTGTTGGAATCCATGAATTCAAATTGCCACCGCTTGGATTACCACCACTACTAAACAACTTGGATGTTGGCGATGGAGGCATTGCAAACACCATTGGCATTGGCATTGCCATGCTTCCTCCTCTATCAGGGCTCCCTTCCCTCGAGCTGCTTAAACTTGTCACCAATGAGGATGCATTGGACAAGTGATTCCCCATCTTTGTCGAGTCTTCCACATCTTGCTGATGAACCGAGCTGATGCCTTCAATTCCAATCACATTTTCTGGGACCAAAGAGAAGGCTTGAGTCTTATAAGTATCGATAACATCCGATGCTTTTTGCTGGGAGGATTGGTACAGGGCCATTTTCCATTCTGATTCACTTTCATTGTTTTTCAGTGCGGGAATGGCTTCACCAATGATCGGAGGATTCTGATTTACAGTAACTTCATTGCCCGTTCCTCCTCCTACGTCTTTGTTTCGCCTCGCTAATTCACCAGCCAGAAGTGTACTGCTAGCCATGATTCTCTCAACATCATATCTTGTTATATCGAAATTGGTTACAGCATTAACACCCCGGAATTTTATAGCTGCTACGTCATAAGCTTCAGCTGCTTCCTCTTGGGTGCCTGAAGTTTCAGAATTAGAAACACCATCCATCTCAGTAACAATATTTTGCCAACTCAACCACCCAAATCAAATCAAACCACTTGTGTATTAAGGGTTTTAAGTGTGCTTCAAAGATTTGTCTTCTTGAAGTCAAAAGGCACGATCTTCTCATTACTTTTGGTATAAACATGCTTAATATCATTTAAAGAATGCATGTATAAAAAAAACAGGGAAATTACTTACTAAATGTTCCTAAATAAAGGTCTTTATTCCCGGCAACCCTTCCAATCCGAGCTTGCCATCTTCCATGCTGATGATGTCTGAAAAAAATTAAATAGGTAATGTGAATACAAATCTAATGGAAAATAACTTAATTTTGTAGAAAAAATGAAAGTGCAAAAAGGTTAATAAATAAATACATGTACTAATTATAGAGTAGGATTAGGAGACCTTGTTACTCCTCTGTACATAGAAGCGCCTCTAGAGAATCCACTGCTTTTCCTGCATTGAAGAAACCTCAAAGTCAAAGATAAGATTCTTTATTACTACAAAAGAAAAAATTTGTGAAGAAAGCATGCAGCTGGAGACAATAAATAAAGAGAAGCAAAAGATTTTTTACCTTCTCAAATGAGCAACATATTCTTGTCTGGTCATGTTCTTCATTTCTTCAAGTTCTTTTTGATAATTTTCCAACTGGAAAATCAAAAAAAAAAAACCATTTTCATTTTAGTAACATTTCAAAAGGAAAAATAAAATTCATAAAAGGAAAAGCACCCCTATACTTCTGGAGTACTTAAAAAAAAGGGGGGGCTAAAATCATTACAGGAAAATTGATATGAGTAGAGGGACCCCAATACTTGAGTGCAGCTAGATCATAAGCTCTTGCAGCTTTTTCTTCCATATCATAGCCTCCTGAAAATTAAAATTTGGATTTACTTAATAAAAATCATATTTTACAGAAAATATCTTCAAAAAAAAATCATAATAATGTATAGGAGGATTACTTACCCAGATAAACTGAGAATCATTATTTTTTTTAAGTGACATCCCAAACATGCCAAAGAAGTAACAAAAAACACAAAAATCAGTGATACATACAGTAAAATTTGGGTTTAAAATAAAATAATATACAATAAGGAATTTTGCAGAAGGATATGGTGTTGTTTCACCAACCTTGCCTCCCTTTTCTGCTTTGACCTTCTTTCTTGCAACTATTGTCCCACAAATGAGCTTCATATCTCCCAGTCCATCTATGCCTATATTCACTCATAAAATAATATTTCAAAACAAAAATTAAAGTAATAAAGAAATAAGCAGAGACAGTAAGAAATAATAACAAACCAGAAAAAAAATCTAAGAAAATGGTAAATAACTTAAAAATAAAAGAGAAAAATAAGATGAAATATAAGGAAAAAATGAAACACCAACCTTGTAACACCTCTATATTGAGAAGTTCTTTGACCAAAAGTATCAATGGACTTCCTATGAACAATTTGCTTCTGATCCACCTTATCAGGCCCTCTCTTTTTATTTTCCATGACAGGACAGTCAGTAACAGTAACAGTAGGTGAAATTTGCTGAGAACCTGTAACACAGCTTGATTGAGAACCAGGACTCATTGACAAGCTCAAAGACTGTAAATCACCATATGTCATTGCACTTAAAGCACCACCAGATTCACCTCCATTATCACCCATGCAACTCATCATCTTCTGTTGCTGCTGTTGGTCTACTACTACTGCATGGCTGTTAGTATAGTTTCTTGACACCCAGTTTCTCATTCCATTATCATGATCTCCATTGTTATTGATAGTTGGAAGCTGAAGACTGCAAATATTTGAGACATGGGTTTCATCCTTAGGTTCTTGATCTCCTATGAACATTTCATAGTTTCTGTTAAAGTTAGTGCTGTTGTTGTAATAATTAGTGTAGTTTTGGACTTGATGAATATGCTGTCTGGGATTTTGATGATTTTGTTGATTATAGTAGATGCTGTCTAAACTAAGAGCCATAGCTTCTCTTCCATTGGTTTCATAGTGATGGGTCCCTATTGTTGCACCACCAAAGAAGTCCTCCAGTTTTGGAGTTGAAGTTGTTACCATTGTTGCTTCACATAAAAAGAAAATTAAAAAAAAAAGTCAAAACACAAGAGGTTTAAAAAAAAAAAGCCCATAAGGGAAAAAAAAAAAAATCTACCTTGAGGCTGTGACTTGATAGTAAGAGCTTCCATTATACAAAGAGAGCCATCAGATTTTAGTGGCATAACAGGCAGATGAGAGTAATTAAACCCAGTAGTAGCAGCAGTAGTAGTATTACTGCTATTTTCAGCTTCACCACAATAAGTAGTATAATTGAGGTGTGATTGAGAGTGGAAAAGACTTGCTGGTATAGCAGTAGGAACAGAAGAAGAAGAAGCAGATTGTGTTTGATGATGATGATGATTATTATTATCATGAACCTCCATTTTCATGTGATGAGGAGAGAGTGAGAAGCCTAACCAGTTTGTGTTGTTGTTGGGATGATCATCATTGTTCATGGACTTCATTTCCATTTCCTTTTCTTTTTTCTTTTATTTTTGTTGTGTGTGTATTTAGAGGAGATTGCACTCAATCATTGGAGAAAAATAAACTAATCATAACTCAAGATCATATATATATATATTTCTCAATTTTATTTCTTTCTTTAAAAAAAACACTCACTCTATTTCTTGGAACTTTATTTTATTTTATTTATATAAATGTATATTTATTTATTTTTTATTTTTACTGCCTTTTTATTTTGTAATGTAGCTAGTTGAAGAAATGGATTGGATCAAATCTAACCACATCTTAAAAACAAAATCCAAACTCCTGCAACTGAATCTATGTGCTTTTCTTTCTTTCTTTTATTTTTATTTTTTTTTAAATTTTTTTATGTTTTAATATCTCTGAAAAGATTTCAAAAGAGAACAAAGCTAGTTCCTTTAAACTAAACAAAAAGAATGAGTTCCAGCAAGCAATGCTGGGCATCCTTCCTGCATTCCATAGGGATCTGTGTTTGAGAAAGACCTCTTCTCTTTTACTTTTCTATTCTATGACCCTTACTTCATTTCCTCCTTCTACTTGCTTACTATTACTATTAGTATTACTATTACTATTACTATGCGCTCCTCCTCTCCTATTTTTACTTTTTATTTATTTTCAGTACTTAATAATAAAAACACCCATTAATTAAAAAATTCCAAAATAAAAATCACAAAGGCCTACACCAAATGACAAAAGTATAGCTGCACTAGTAGTATTTATTATTAAAGAAACTTCATTTTCTCAAGTGGATAGGAAGAACTGATCAGCTCTCAGCACACTCTGCCAAAAAAATTTCCAAAAGACATTAGTTATAACAATGTCTCTATCCTTCATTTTCTTTGGCTAGCTCATTCAACTGAGCTGGTGCTTTAATTTGTTTAGTGGGTTCACTGCATGCATCATATCATTAACATTCTTCAATTTAATTTTTTAATGAATATAAAATTAAATCAGATAATTGGGTTATGCTTTAATTTAATAATGGGTCTGATAATGTATCTTTTTATTTTTACAGGGCAGAGAGAAAGACAAAATGTCCATCTAGTCACTTCAAAAAATAAAGGAAAAAGGGAAAAGGAGAATTAGTAGTAGCATGCTGCAGTACATAGCTTCTGAAATATGGGCCTACTAGTTTGCAACTCTAGGGGTTATGCTTCTGCCACCTTCATCATCTATCAGGACTTTGTTTGCAGGACAAGATGAGACGACACCGTTTTTTCATTAATGTTTTTTGGACTTCACAGCACAGCAAGTATTGGCAAGTCACTCTTCTTTTTTGACTGCTGCTCCTACTATGTAACTTGTCCTTGGCAGGCTTAACTAGCTGAGCCTGTGCTGACCCAAAACTTCTTTGTTGTTTGTGGCAATGCCAATGGGTGCACTTCTAATACAATGGTGCTTCGGCTTTTGCATTCCTAATTGAGTCAACTTTTCCACAGTTGGTCCGCATTCTAGATCAACTCAACTTAATGATATAATTTTTTAAACTCAACTGATGCCATTTCCTATGGACCCTTAAGGGAGCGCGGTGCGATTCAGTCGGAATATAATTAAAATCGTTTAATTAATTATACACTTTTTAAAAAATTAAATCACACCAAAATAAGTAAATAACTAACGGTTTAATTAATTAAAATTTTCGGTTTAATCGGGTAGACCATTAGGTTAAGATCATTATTAAATTTAAGCTTGATTGGATTAAAGTTTAAAGATTAAAAACATTAAATATATAGATACATCCAATATTTACATATTGTATATGTACATAACCAAAACAACCAAAAGAAAAGAGGGGATGGGGTAAGGGCTTTTTTAAGTGATATATATATATATATATATATATATTAAAATTTAAAACTACCTAGTTTTAAGTTCGGTTTATTCGGGTGGTTCGATTTTTGAACTATAGAAACCAAACCGTTAACCACAAACTAAAATTTTTAATATCTTAATCCAAACCAATTAATTATTTTATGATTAATCAAACCAAATCAAAAATTCAGTTTGATTCGATTCGGAACTTGGTTTGATTCAGTTTATGCTTACCCCTACCTACACTGATAAAAAGTTAAGAAAATCGAGATTAGTTTATCAAAGCAAATAATATTATCTCAAGAGTGAATTATATACTCACCAATCCATCACTTGTGACATGGTGGTAAATTTTATGCAGTAGTGGAGGCAATTTTCCGGAGATAGAGATTCAATTCTCTTCTCCCCTCCCCAAATAACTATATAATTAGATGGATAATTAACTTTGTAATTGTAGAAAAAAAATATATGCAGTGTGGTGATAAATCCCATATAGTAATTTAGGTCAATTTTATGATCTATATGATAATGGAGGTAAATTTATAGAGATGGTAGTTCCTCTCTCCAAACAGATATATAAGTAGTAGGGGTGTGCATCGGTTTAAAACCGAACTGAAATTTTTGGTTTTTTTAAAACTGAAATCGAATCGAACCGTATATGGGTAAAACTGAAAACCTAATCAAAGCGCAATTTTGGTTGGTTTTGCGGTTCGGTTCGGTTTTTTAGCCTATATTTTGGTCGGTGTTCAGTTCGGTTTTTTGATAAAAAAATTTAAACCGAACACTGAACCAAAATTGACCGATTCGATTCGATTTTCGGTTTTGGTTGGTTTTTGCACAGCCCTAATAAGTAGTTACCCAAAACCACTTACTAGAAATGCCTATATAGTAGTTCAGTTAGATAACTAGTTAGTTAGGGAGGGAGATGAATCCACCACAAGTGATGAAGGTGAAGTTCAAACCCTCACCATCTCAAATCACCACTTAAATTTGTGAGGTTTTTACCACTCAGACGAGGTCTGAAGTGTTGGAAAAATTAATAAATTGACCCGGGCGTAAATGGCGCAGTGGAAGTAAGATAAATAATTTATTTGAGAATAATAAAAATAAATGGAGGCGTCAAAATAGAGAAAAATAACAGAGACACAAAATTTAACGTGGTTCGGCGTAAGTCTACATCCACAGGCAAAGGAGAAAATAAAAATCCACTAACAAATATGAGTATAAAATATTTGGAGAATAATCTCATAACCCAAAAATCAAAAATAATCAAATGGTGTTTATCCCTCAAATTGTAGAAAAATAACCCAATGGACTAATTATAATTTTTGTACCTAATAAAGAGACTAAACACCCAACAGCATTACACCCACATTAATTAATTTTTCTCTCACACACACCTCTCCAAAGCTCACAGCTCTCTACACCTCACACGACGCAGTCTCATCTGCCCATATCTCACCAAAGCACACACTTCACCTTACACAAATATGTCCATATTTATATATACATGCATGCACATAGACAAGCCAAAATGCACTTCACGTGTATTTTTTGTATTTTCAAAATTTGCTGCTGTGTAATTCAAATTTTGCTTCTTCAAATTCGGTGGCATATTCCACTGAATTAAAATTTAACATTTTCCATTTTTTTAATAAAATTTAAATTAATTTCAACAATTCTCCTCCTTAATTTAAATTTTGAAAAATTCACAAAACTCCTCCTTAATGAAAAATCATTTTCCAAATCCAAGAGAGCAACACCAAATTTCAAAAATGGTGTAGTCACAAAAAAATCAAGTCAACCATATGTAGTATTTACTGTCAAAAGTATTACCTTAACAGTTGATACCCCAAACACCATTAGCATGAAAATGCTTCTGAATTTACCATAAAAGAAGACGATGTAGCAGTTGCACCTGTAATAACAAAATTTTTGAAGCTCGTATAAACGGTCGACTTGACGAGCTGACATCACAAATATGGCACCAAAAAAAATCCCGTCACCACCAATAAAATTAAATCCACCAATATCTAAAGTGGACAGAGAGATGAAATTCATAGACATAATTTATTTTTATTTTTTTTATTTAAGTGACTGAACCGATGCCAGTAATTTTTTTTTCAGTCACAAAAATTCACCTCCAGACTCATCTCCTACAAAATTGGCTTCATCGGATTCCTCATTATGCTGTTGTTTATTTTTCAACTTAAAACAATCAGCCTTAATGTGCCCTTTCTTCTTACAATAATTACAAGTCAAATTTTTAAACATGGAACTACTACCAGAATCTCTCCCACTAGCACCTCTACAAACCAGTATACGATCTACTGGGTTCTAGTAGGTGCTTTGAACAAACTCCTTATCCATAAGCTCCTTTGCAAAAAGAGCTTCTTTTACCTCCTCCATAGAAAGAGTTTCTTTATTGAAAATTAAAGAATCTCTAAAATGATTATAAGAGGGAGCTAAAGAACGGAGCAACATGAGAGCCAAATCTTCTCCATCATACTTAACATTCATATTTTCCAAGTCCATCAAAATAGATGTAAACTGATCAAGGTGTGATTTTAATGGTGTACCTTCTGCCATATTGAGCATGTGCATCCGGTGCTTTACAACAAGCTTGCTGGTGAGGTTTTTCTTCATAAAAAGCGATTCAAGCTTTTTCCACAAGTCCGCTACAGTCTTCTCATAAATGACTTCTCGCAGGACCTCATTCAACAAGCATAACTGAATGGCAGTAAGGGCTTTTTCATCCATTTCTTCAATTTGGGCTTCTGTCAAAGTGGCTGGTTTTAAGTACTTTCTGCAACCTATTTTGTGTCAACAACGCATGCATCTTAACTTGCCATAAGGCAAAACTCATGCTGCGGTTGAATTTCTCGATGTCAAATTTTGACGTCACGATAACAAATCCCAAAAAAATATAGAAGAGGCTCTGATACCACTTGTTGGGAAAATTAATAAATTGACTCAGGCACAAGCGGTACAGCGGAAGCGGGACAAATATTTTATTTAGGAATAATAAAAATAAATGGAGGCGTCAAAATAGAGAAAAATAACAGAGACACAAAATTTAACGTGGTTCGACGTAAGCCTACATCCACGGGCAAAGAAGAAAAAAAAATCCACTAATAAATATGAGGAGTATAAAATATTTGGAGAATAACCCCACAACCCAAAACCCAAAAATAATCAAGTGGTGTTTATCCCTCAAATTGTACAAAAATAACCCAATGGACTAATTATAATTTTTGTACCTAATAGAGAGACTAAACACCCAAAAGCATTACACCCACAAAAATACACTTCACAAAACAAATTGCTCTCTAACACTCACCGAAGCACTCTCTGCCCTCATCTTCTTTAACAAATAGCCATTTATATATATATGCACACACATGCATGCACGTAGAGATAGGCCAATTGCACTTCACATGCATTATATATATTTTCAAACTTTGTTGGCTATGTATTTCGGTTTTGGCTTCTTAAAATTCGGTGCCATGTGCACCGAATACTCATCCTATATTTTTTTTAAATTTAAATTAATTTCAACAGTGATTTCCCAGAAGCGGTGTGGCTATGTACAGGAGGATTTTGGTGGTCATATGTAGTGGGCTGGATGCGAACCACAGTGATGCCTGCCATGAAGAGGGATATGGCAGCAATGATGGATATAACCATGGTAGAGGTGGCCGTAAGAGTTAGACGTGAGGTTATTCCATTTTTTTATTTAATTTATATTTTCTTATTATCTTTTATATATGAAAGATTAATTTTTATGGGTCCCATGCCATGTTAGCAAGTTAATGGCTCTGAAATGGAGATAACGAAACTGTGTTAATAGAAGGATACGTGTCATGATTTAAAACGTTAAGGGGTTAAGTGATAAAAAAATAGTTTAGGGTTTTTAAGCTCTCTGACAAACAGTTAAAGGGCTTTTTTTTAGCCCTTTTACCTAATAAAAAAAAAAACCAAAAATGTTAACTTAATTTTTATATATTTTTATTAAAAAAAATTCTTTAATTTTTGCACCAATGAAATCTATCATAAAGTTATTATATTGTTATATTTGTAATTTTTTTTAGGGGAATTATATCTGTAATGTTATAAAACACATATAGTCTCTTTCTAACTAAAATGTCTAGGGCTGTGCATCGGTCAGTTCGGTTCGGTTTAGTTTGGAAATTACCCAAACCTATCACACCGAACCAACCCTGAAACTCCCACCGAAACCGACCAAATAAGAACCTAAACCGATGGTCAAATTGGCCGGTAAAAATCGGTCGGTTCTGTTCGGTGGCCAAATTTCATTTCGGTTTAGGCTTATTGGACCGGGCCTTGAATCCATATTACATAGAAAAGATTGTGGAAAAAATACTACTTCATAATACTGAATTTAACATCAGTTTGTTTATAATTACATAATTACAGATTAGAGGACTTAATTTTGGCTGTCAATTGTTTGTGCCATAATGCAAAACATTACAATTTTCTAACTATTTCATGATAAACAAAAAATGTTAGCACTTTAAATTTACAAGTGTAATCAGATTCAAACTGTGCTACCATCAAAAATTTATAAGCACATGTGCTTGCCAAACTATATATATATATATATATACACACACACACACATACCAGAACTGATATAGAAAAATTATCAATCAGTTCTCAAAATAATTACTGCAGAAGCATCCAAAAAACCAAGCAAATGCAGGCAAGGTTCATATGTTCAACAGTTCAAGCATTTGCATCCCATAGGCAAACTCTTGCCTACAAAGTGAGATCATGGAAAATACAGTATAAACACATTTGCTGCAATTCAGAAATATAATTGAATTGAATGCAAGTGAAAACTATGATTTGTGGGCTCGGATTTTGATTAGTCCCAAGTCATTTTATAAGGCAAATTGAATGGTTGCACAAAAATGTACCTCCAAAGCTCAACAAGCCTTATATGTCAGATAGAAGTTGTGGAAGCATTCATCATAGCCCAAAACAGCAAGTTTAGAACATCAAAACAAAGTAGAAATTTGAAAATGATAAAACAATTTGCAATCTAAAACAAAAGGCTAAAACAGTTTACAATCAGTTTGAAATAGAAACAAAATTGAAATTTAACAAGGAATAAAATTAGTTTTAACTAATTAAAAACAAAGTTGAAATTTGTAAATGATAAAACAGTTTATAAAACAACAGGATTAAAAACAGAAGTTTTAAAACAAATATAAAACAATTTGGTTAAAAAAAGGAAAAAAAAACATAGCTTTAGCCTCCACCACTTATGCAATGATGCAAAATAGTTTGGGACATCAATATAAAGAGGCACCACAACAGTAAGGACTAGGGACAGTATTTACATGTTAGCAATAATAGCTTCCACCATTAAACAGTCTTGATGCATCACAAACAAGCATCAACCAAAAACTTCCACCATTTTTAATTTTCAGCAAGAGTAGTAGAACCACCATTAGGTAATTCTGAAACAAATGAAACAAATTACCAAAGTAAGTACGTATAATTGAAAAAAAAAACTCATAATAAAACAATATGGAAATTAAAGTAGAAGACATAACCTTTTTCAAAGTTCTCCAATTCTTTGAGATTCTCTTCAACTATTAAAGGAAGAGAAGTAGCCCTTAACCAGTCTTGTGCACAGACAAGTGCTTCCACTAATCTCGGAGTTAGTAAACTCCTAAAACAGTCTAGTTTAGTAAACTCCTAAAACAGTCTAGTACCCTTCCACCCGTACTAAATGCAGATTCAAGAGCCACAGTTGAAATAGAGACTGCAAGAATGTCATGGGCCATCCTTGATAGAACTGGAAAATGATCTAAGTTTTGCTTCCACCACTTTAAAGTGTCAAGATTGTCATCTTCAACAATAGATTCAGATAAGTATATCTCAAGATCAGTTTTCTTGTTCCAGGAACTCCCCATTTCCATTCTATGCTGCTTGAATCTGGCCTTGATCAGGGACAAGGGCTTTTGA
>CANYLF010761448.1:0-12158 GCA_948193215.1 Bocquillonia castaneifolia
GGGAATAAACTTACCTCAATTAAGCTTCTAATCCTTCAAGTAATCTACCAACTAATATAAACTCCTCTCAAACTTAACTATATTCTTCAATTAAAACTCAAGGTTTATCAATGGTGATTTTTAGTGTAGAGAAAGTAAAAGAAAGAGAAGGGTAGAAGAAAGGTGGTGGTGGGTGTAGGAAGTGTTGAGATTCTCCACTCATATTATTATTATTATTATTATTATTAATTAATTAATTTGTCACTCTTCTCTTCCTCCTCATGCCACTTGTCTCATTCTTCTTCTGCTTATTATTATTATTATTAGGACACTTGTCCTCTTCCTTGAATTTCTTATCCCACACTACCCTCAAATACAATCTTACTAACTATCTAGTCCCACACTCATACTTCTATTACAAATAACTCCTTTAACTTTTCTTACAATTAGGTCCTTACCAACCCAAACTTCCCTAAACCCTAATACCTTCAAATATTAATCAACCAATAAATATTATGCAACGCATTACACATAATTAAGATGCAAATGATATAATTTATGATATTCTATTGCATAATAAGTTATTATTAATTATGGGGCCGTGACAATATTACTTTGATAAAATAATATCTTAAAAATATAATATTATTTTAAAATAATAAATATATTCTATATTTGAAATAGCAATAGAGTTACAATTTTTATTTTATATTTTTATTTATCAAAATTATTTAATAAATATTTTTTTTAAATAAAATTGAGATTATTACCTTAATTGATTTCATTAGTTTTATTGATTTTACCGTTTTTAAAGCTCTGAAATTGTTTAGTTTTGACATATATATCAGATCAAATTATTAATTGGATCTTGATTTAATCAGTTCAACTGGCCAATTCAGTCCGATTTTTTTTTTTTTTAAAGAGGGGTCCGGTTGGATTTAAAAACACTACTTGTAAAAGAAAAGGCTAAATTAATTTTTTATTTCATTAAAGAAATTCTTTCTTTTATGAAGTCTTTATAAAGTCAAAAAAGGAAAAAAAAAAAGGTATGATACATGTACGTAATCTATAATTTTCTATAAATCCACTTGACCAAAAAGGCAAAAAAAACAGAAAAATCATAAAATTCCGCCATTGGGAGCTTGCATTGCCTAACGTTTAAAAAGGATCATCGAATCACGTGCCCGGAGATAACTCTCTCCGGCTGCAGCTCTAATACTTAACAGTAGACTTCCCCACTATTTTAGGACAACGGTTGGCATCTTCTACAGTAGATTCTTTGCATTTATATTATTTACTAAAATATCCCATTCTTTGATTACTCCCTTCATATATTTGTCCATCATATATCATTCATTTAGATTATCATAAACCACACTACCCCCCTTCACTCATTAATTAATTACTGGTTAGTACTACTTGCTTTGATGAAGATGACCCTTTTATTCCTTTGGTTTGTTTGTATATTTCTGTTCATAGAAGTTGACAAATCTGCTTTCTTTCTGTGTTTTGCTGACTGCTAATTTTCTGTTTCTTTCACTTGTCAACTTAAAAGATTGCTACTTTGTACTAAATGGCAATACCCTTTTGTAGGTTTTTACGTTTCGTAGCTGATTTTGAGGCCAAATTAGTTCCTTTGAAACTGTTTTTTTTTTGTCTTGTCGGGCTACTGTTTTTGTCTTTATTTTCAGAGCTGTGAATTGGTTTTGCATATTTGCTCAGCATTTTTTCTTATTGGATTAAAGTTTTTTTTTTTTTGATTGATTTCATTTCAGATATTTGGTGGGATGAGCGGCTTTAGATTGATCTTATTAGGACATGTGTTGCTTCTTGCTGTTATTCTTCAACAAGCAAGTTCACATGGAGTTCAACCTCTCTCCAGAATTGATGTTCAGAAGACCACATTTTCTCTTAATGCAAATGCTTTTGTTAAAGCTTCCCCTTCAATTCTTGGAATAAAAGTACGTTTCTTTTTCTCCATTTTGTTACTTATGCTCTCAATGACCAAAGGATATATGGATGTTGTAATTTAGTTTGATTATAAGGTGGGCTTTCAGTTTTTACTTCTTTCAGAGACTGTACTGTGAGTTTCATGATTTTGAATGGAGTAAACCAATGACCAGCACCTGATGTTGTTACAAATCAATTCATTTTTTGTTTTGTATGATTTCCTATACCACCTCAGGGACAAAACTCAGAATGGGTGACACTGGAGTTTACTTCTCCAAATCCATCAAATGCTGATTGGGTTGGAGTATTTTCTCCTGCCAATTTCAGGTATTTAATTTTCTTTACATGGTTAAATCATTAGATCAGTTTATATGTTAATCATTTGTCAATTATTATTTAACTTGGCTAATCAGAAATTTCTTCTTTTTCTCAATATTCGTGTTTTTAGTGCTTCCACTTGTACCCCAGAAAGCTCAAGCTCAAAAATCGCGCCTCCATTTTTATGTTCTGCCCCCATCAAGGTTTGTCTGTATTGCTTTTCCATGATAGTTCTTCTTGTCAGCTATCTTGAACTGGATGGAAAGGTACAGATAAACTTTATTTTTCTTGCAGTTTCAGTATGCAAACTACAGTAGCCCACAATATATGCACACGGGAAAAGGGTTATTGAGGCTCAAGTTAATTAACCAGAGATCAGACTTCTCTTTTGCGTTGTTTTCTGGTGGTTTATCAAATGTATGCCCATTATTATTTAATAGCAAACACAAAGGATTGTGTTTGTTGAATTTTCTTTTTCTCCTGAATGTTTGTTTTCCCCGTAGATTAAAATATTTAGGCTGGAAATTGAAACTGTTATATGCAGATGATTTTGTAGAACTATTGGGTAGTATGCTTATATATTTTGTTTCTATCCTTTGTTTTCCATTAATCTTCTGACTATTTCATAGTTAAATGAATAGTCTTTGAGTAGTATGGTTATATATTTTTGTTTCTATCCTTTGTTTTACTGTATTGCTGTTTGATCTATTCATTTATTCTTTTATGACAGCCAAATCTCGTAGCCGTGTCAAATAGAATTGCCTTTTTAAATCCCAATGCGCCAGTTTATCCCCGGTTAGCACAAGGCAAGCTGTGGAATGAAGTAAGGGCAACTTCGTCTTGTTGCTGTATTGAAGTTCATATGATGTACCAAAAGAATATAAGAGGTTCCTTTGTTGCAAAAACACAATACTGGAACATTAAATTTTCTATTATTATAATTAGTGTTTTGCTTATAGTGCACGTATTGCTGATAAATGTTTCATTTTGGTGTCATCTTGGCAAGTAATAACCCTCGGTTGTTTTGCCCAGTTTTTGACTTGCCGTTTTAAGTATTTCTTAGCAAAATAATATGCTTCCAATCTTCATGTTCAGATGACTGTGACATGGACCAGTGGATATGGAATCAGTGAAGCATATCCTTTTGTTGAATGGGGTCCAAAAGGAGGTGACCGTGTTCGTTCCCCAGCCGGGACACTGACATTTACTCCTAGCAGCATGTGTGGTGGGTGGCCATTTTACCATTAATTATCAAAACTAGGAATTGGATGAAATTTTCTTGACCTTGAATTATAACTAGTTATTATCTTGGTTATGATTCTCTAAATAACAACAGGATGAAGATTATCACATTTGACTTGAATTTCACTGTTAGAAATTTTAAGTTCTTCCTTCTATTGTTAGGAGGTCAAATAAGATAAAGAGAAAGAAAAATTGTATGTCTATTGATTAACTTGTAATCTATTGTTTCTGTAATTTTTATATGATTACTGTATCTCCAATTCTTTGTTAAGTTCTTTTTTATTGGTGCTGACAGATTTTATCAAATGTATATTTGTATATAGGGGCACCAGCAAGGACAGTGGGGTGGCGTGATCCTGGGTTTATACATACTAGCTTTCTGAAGGAGTTATGGCCCAATGTTATGTATGTTACCCTTTATTTTTAGTCTAAATGAATCATGATTTCTATTAGCAACGGCAAAACATGAGTGATATAAACATAACATTTAAAGCATGTATTTGTTAAAGGTGCTCCCCGAGGTTAAGAGGAAAAGGAGAGTCATGAGTTGTTCCAAATTTCTTTTTGAGAGAGAGTTATGAAGTTACTCTTAGGACAATGAAAAGCTGCATTTTTAGAAATAATGAACTAGGGAGTAGGAGAGTAGACAAAGCCAAATTGATTATCCTCTAATAAGAAAATGAATTAAACTACGTTCTCTTAACTTGACATCCATGAACTTCATGTTAGGGTTATTTTATGTGTTAAAATAGTAGTTTTATTTGAAATAATGTCTTGATAATTGTGTCGGCTCACTATTTTATTGAGGAATTGAGTGATTCCAAAATTTATAGCCACTATTGAACTTTTTAGGAGTTATTGTTTTTCGAGATAGATGATTGAATTATTTATTTGAATATGAAATGAAATAGAGAATATGCACAAATGTGGTTCTCCTGCCAAGGATTGAATGTGGACTATATATGATCTTGTTCACTAGATTAGCTGGACTGTTCAGATACAGATGGGGGTTGATAAAATTAACACTTTATTAAAGATTCATTTTGTGGCCATTTGATTTATCTGACAACTTAATATTACTAACTGTGCAGATACAAATACAAGCTTGGACATAAACTGTTGAATGGTACTTATGTATGGAGTCAAGAATACCAGTTTAGAGCATCTCCATATCCGGGTCAAAGTTCTACACAGCGTGTTATCATTTTTGGTGATATGGGGAAGGTTTGAACTCTCTTGGAAGTATCTTAATGTCAAACATAAATCATGCTTTCCACACATGCCTTTGTCAATGATTTGGTGTTTTGGACAGCATATGCATACTGCTGCAGTGAATATTGGATGTATTGATGCATCAACTATTTGCATAAATATAGATGTGGTTGTTCTTTCTTGATTTTCTCTCATAATTCTATCAACATATTTTTTATTTATAAAGAAAGTAATCATTATCAAATTCCAAGTGTATATAAGAATTTCAAAGATTTAAAGACTTTATTGTTTATGCCAATGTCAGTGTATCTGAAAGTTCAGGTTTCTTTTCATAGCTTTGGATTGTAAATCTATTCACAAGCATAGATGCAGTTCTTGAAGTACTTTGATAATCACCTTGCAGGATGAAGTTGATGGTTCCAATGAATATAACAATTTTCAGCATGGTTCACTTAACACTACCAAACAGCTTATTCAGGACTTGGAGAACATAGATATTGTCTTCCACATTGGAGATATATGTTATGCCAATGGGTACATTTCACAGTGGGACCAATTTACTGCACAGGTTGAGCCAATTGCATCCACTGTTCCTTACATGGTAGCAAGGTTTGTCATTATGTATTAATTGTTCCTTTTCTTTGAGCATGATCATTTATCTACTTCCTATCATTTGGCCACTGGTGTCTTGTCTTTTCAGTGGTAACCATGAACGTGACTGGCCAGGAACAGGATCCTTCTACGGGAACATGGATTCTGGAGGAGAATGTGGTGTATTGTCTCAGACAATGTTCTATGTCCCTGCTGAGAACAGAGAAAAGTTCTGGTATGGAATTTGTTGTTAAGAACTTTTAGATACAGTTAACTTCCAGGGCAATGTCTCATTTATAATTTTAAACATTGATGTTGATGTTTTTGTTCGTTCAAACATCTAACTATCATGTACATGCATATTATTCTTTTATATTTATTGCTATGAATTCTTTTGCTTGGAATTCATTATTTCTACATGCCACAAGCTATGGAAATTTAGCTTTAAGTCTCTGATTTCATCGAACCTTAAAACGAATCATTGGAATGTTATTCTCTCCGAAATTCATTCTTTTGAGTTCTTTAAACATATTAGATATCCTTGCTTTCTTTTCAACATGAAAATAATATCAGTGATTGTATAGTGATAAAGAAATCTTGATGTGGTGTTTGTAGAAATGCTCAAACTGAACATGATCATGATGATTTTCTTTCATCAGGTACTCAACCGATTATGGGATGTTCCGATTCTGCATAGCTGACACAGAACATGATTGGAGGGAAGGAACAGATCAGTACAAGTTCATTGAGCACTGCCTTGCTTCCGTAGATAGACAGAAGCAGCCATGGCTGATTTTCCTTGCTCATCGGGTGTTAGGTTATTCGTCTGCTACCTGGTATGCAGATGAAGGATCGTTTGAAGAACCAATGGGAAGAGAGAGCCTTCAAAAACTTTGGCAAAAATACAAGGTTGATATAGCCATATATGGCCATGTGCATAATTATGAGAGGACATGCCCTATTTACCAGGTAAATACAATTGTTCTTAAATTGAAAAACCAGACAAGTTTCAGACTTTTTTTTTCCTGTTCACTTGTTCGTGGGTAAACAGAACTTGCAACGTTCAGTTACATTTGACACATTCTTAGCAAATTGGCTGATATTTGGTTATTTTGTTTACTGCTACAGAATATTTGCACCAACGAAGAGAAACATAACTACAAGGGTGCGTTGAATGGGACGATACATGTGGTAGCAGGCGGAGGAGGGGCAAGCCTTGCAGATTTTACTACCATTAATACAACGTGGAGTTATTTTAAAGACCATGACTATGGATTTGTAAAACTTACAGCGTTTGACCAATCTAATCTATTGTTTGAGTACAAGAAGAGCAGTGATGGAAAGGTTTACGACTCGTTCAAGATATCCCGGGATTACAGAGACATCTTGGCCTGCACAGTTGATAGTTGTCCAGCTTCAACATTGGCATCTTGACCTGTGCTCCGTTGTAGCAGGAAAAAGTCAGTCCCTCTTCATCACTACTGTTTGCCGTCGATCAAAATTTGTTATTGTTGCAGCATGAGGCTAAAGTTGCATTATCATGTACTACTCATTTGAAATTGTGAATAAATAAAATTTTCATTTATTTTCCTGAGATCCTTTTTATTTTCTTTGGCATTGATTCTTAATTCTTCTATTTGAATTCAGAAAAAGATAAAAAATATTGACTGCTCTTTTCTTTTATATTTCTATTACACTGTTAAAACGAATCATTGGAATGTTATGGGACTCATCGTAATCAATGATCTAGATAAAATCGTGAATTCGTCAGACATCTAAATGAAATCGTGGATTTGTCATAGACTACATGCAATTTCCCATGATCATACTATAAAAGCAAGAAAAATTACAGTCCAATTTCCAAAAATCTACAATGGCAGAATTTTCTTTAGGAGATTACTACTCATTACTTACAGAATCCAAATGTTATTGTAACCCGTGGCTATCTTACACGGCTTGGTATTTCGGTTTTTCTAACCCTCTTCATTTACTCTACAAATATTGTCACCGGCTCTTTAATTATGTTTACAAAAGATTAAGGCCGTCTCTTTAATATTCATCCCATTAAGGTTTCAGTTCAAAACAAATTTGGAGTATGATAAAATTGGCCGATGTATAGGAAAAAGATCAACCTACCTGCCACAAAGAATTATTCTTTGTATGATTATTCGCAACCAGCCCGCTACAAGTTCGAGAATAGTACCGAGCACCGAGTACTGAGGCAGGTCACTGAGGAAATTTTTTATATATAATAAAAGTTGACAATCATACAGGTATGCAAGGGAGAGACAACGTTTGCCTAACAGAAAAAAATGGTTAGTCCATCAAAGGAGTACCCCATACATATACCTGATCAAGTGAAACTTCATTCAGTAGTCACATTCTCTATTGCGTGTCAAAATGAAAGTGAATCTAAGAGTCGTTACGTAATTGCATTACCAGAACCATCTGAAAAGTTCTAAAATAGAACACATGATTGGGGCTTATTCACCTGATCATATATAATGATATATGTCCATACAAAATTTTCGAAGCCACTTGTAAGGAAAATTAGCAGCTTCAGGTTACTTTTGATTGGTTTTTATCACATCATCTCCTTCCAACAGCTCATTTACACATAATTCGTGCAAGTTGTCGTACATGTTCTTCCATTTCTGAAGCATTAGCGTATACTGCATGCAATCAACCTTTAGTCTCTCCACTTCCATTTCAGCTGCAGCAGCAGAGCCATGTTGCTGTGAACAAAGGAAAAAGAATTCAATCAGTGAATTGGGACAGTAAAAGGTTTAGGAATAAATAAGGTTGCCATTGACATCTATAGGAAGTCGTGTCTAGTGTTACCATAGAAAGAGGACTCCGAAACAATAGATGTTATGATCCAAGTTAAGAAAGCAAATTAAGAATATCTAGCGAGTAGTAATAAACCTGTAGCTCTTTAATTTGATTGTCTATCAGTTGAGAGCTTAAGTACGAAGCACCCTGAATATTGTTGCTGGTAACCTGAAGCCTAATTACAGTACTAGTTCCCATGCTTTTGTCTGTTGAATTGATAAATTTCTCTAGCGGTGGTGGTAGTGATGATCCATGCCTTCTTGAGGAAGCTTGCACACTTGATGATGCTCTAGGATTTAAGTAATGTGGGCGCCTGACAATTTGAACGTTATTCACTGGACCTGTAAAGCATATTAAATCAGCTAACAGTACGAAAAAAATTTATGAGTTGAAATATTAAATGATAAGAAAAAAATCCAACATCAAATTGTCAATTTTTAGAGAAGTTCAAAACCTACGGATGTCAATATCCCAAACTAAACCCTGTAAATAAGCATATGCCACTTAAGGAACAGAAGCTGATGGGAAAAACCTTTTGCATGTTTAAAGGTGCGGACAATGTTGCGGCTTCTGGGATCCCAAACTCGAATAATGCCATCCTCTGATCCAGCCAGTAGTAAATTTCCTCTTGGACTATATGCCAAGCAAGTAACAGACTTACTGTTCAAGATAAACAGCTTCTGTAAGTAAAAACTGAACAATTTCCCAATGATAATCATGCAAGAATAATCTTTATATCAGATTAATCAAATCCAATACTAGCATGCAGAAAGTAGCACAGATATTATACCACAAAGATTACTCGAGTTGAGTTAAAGCTCCATAAGTATAAGATTCAATCAACCATATGTAAAATCAAAACTACACAAAGAAACCCAAATTATAGAAACAATTCCGCCTTCAATTCACCTCAAGACAAATCAAGATTGCTGAAAATGAAACCAAGAAATAAAAACTTCCATTTTTCAGCAAATTCAAGTAAGACAGAAGCCATCTATCAAGAAGCAAGATATTTCTACAGTCACATACGAAATCACGAACCTGTGACTAGATAATGAACCAATAATATGCAACCAATGACTATTGTTGGACGAACTACCAGCATTAAGTGCAGCGATGTATATCTTGCCATCTCTACAGCCAGCATAGAAAACATTTTCACCAGGGTCTAAAGCAATTGAGTCAATTATTGAGGGAAACACAATATTTCTCAATAATGTCCCCTTGGATAAGCTCCACACCTAAGACAAGAAATGCTAGTAAACAATTCATATAAATTCCATTTAAAAAAAAAACAACATTGATAAGAAAAATATGAGCATTGCATAATCCCAAGGAATATTTTTTTTAACAAAAAATGCCAACTCCAAAACGAATTATATATAATGGGATGTAAAAAAAAAAACATAAAGATAGAGAAACAAAGGAATTTAACCAACATAGCAAATTTCCATGAGATGTAGAATATACATCAAGATGGGTAAAATGTATAAAATTTAAAATAGATAAAAAAAAAAAGATCCACTTTAGTTTCATATCAAAAGTGGTTCAGTATCATTATTGGGATAAGCCATTTTCTTCTTGCACGGCTTTATGTCATCTCCAGTTTTTAGAATTGACATCACCAGCTATGCAATAAGAAAATTGCTGAATAATATATGATTACCGGCAACAGTGATCACAAAATTTTCCCCTGTTATAAAAACAAGTGTCCATGTTCCATCATATTAAGAATATGTTGGTCGCAAGGTCTAGTCTTTTTCAGAATACATTGATATATAGCGCGTATAAAGAGCGGGCTTCCTTCTAATAAGCTATCTACCATGATATTCCATTTGTTGAGTTATATACTTAATTAGAAATTACATAAATAACATGTCAAAAACGCAATCATTTGAAACAAAGCAGATGCCTAACCTTACATGTACGATCCTCAGAAGCCGAAACAATAATCGCATTGCTACCTCCATAACCAGTGACTACATCAGTAACACGCAAAGTATGCTCTGAAAAGCTGTGCTCATAGAGCTGGCTTACCTGCTCTGTTTGGTAGTCATCAAATAACCTAGCATTCATAAAAAGATAAATAAATAAAGGTAAATTTCTACACCACAATATCATCCCAAACTAACCAAATTGTCACTATACAAACATACATAAGGAAAAAGGAAAGAAAAAACAATTACATGAGAAGCGACCAAACTCTAACAGAACCATCCTCAGAACCAGAAACCAAAAAGGAATCATCCTCAGTAAAAACCAAACACGTAACAGTCCTGTAATGACCACGCCATTTCTTTAGCAATCTACCAGTTGCAACCTATAAAACACAGTGCCGTTTTAAACAAACATTGTAGCAACACCACCAAATCAAACCCAGTAGGGGAAAAAAATCATTAATAAAAGAAACACACCTCCCAAATGTAAATATGCCCTGATAATCCTCCACCAATAAGATAAGTGCCTTCGCTATTAGCAATAAGCGGTTTTATCGGCTCTTCTGGGAAGCACTTAACCTCAACTTGAGGCTATCAAATATAACATTCAAAAAAAAAATTAAATGAAAACTAGCGATTTTTTTTTTTTTTGATTTAATCATTGGGGAATTATATCAAACAGTTTAAGTGCACTGTAAATATACCTTTAACCAAGACCAGTAGAGAATGGAGCCTGAAGATGCAAGAGCATCGCGCAGCTGGGAAGAGGCAAGGAAACGAGAACCTACGCAGGTGAGGCCGTGAGGAGGAGAGGCGCAAGATTTATAACGGAGGCTTTCGACGCCTGTTTGGAGGTTCCAGCAACCGATGCCGCCGTCAATTGACGACGATGCTATTACTAATTCTTCTTCCATAACCTTCCTGTTTCTTCTGGTTTTGTTAGGGTTTTAGTATTGATCGAGCAAGAAAGAAACGATGTCGTTTTTATTAAACTAAGGCGCTTTGTAACTTGCATGTGTATCACATGTGACCAAATACATACTTTCACTCCTAAACTTTACATAATTGAAATATTTCACTTCTTAATTTTATGATTAATCCAAAATTTTAATTTTTTTACCTATCAAACACCAATTAAGCAAAATTATATTAATTTTGTATCAATTCCACTTCATTTTTATTAGGTATTATTGCATATAGTTTAAATCATTCTTTTTTCTATATTAATGTAATTTTCATAACTTTAAATTTAGTGCGTGATAGATAAAAAAAATTTATATTTATAATAGGTTAATTGAGTTTATTTTTCTATTTTTCACTGGCATTTGAGTTGTCTCCCCTCCTCTTTCAATCGACCCACTCAACTAGATAGCTCTGGTGGCCTGGCTTCTGCCTCTGTTAGGCGACGATAGCCCCTACCCTCCCCTACCACGCTTCCCCCAAAACCCATTTTTCAGGATTCGGCAGGCCCGTCAAAAAAATGGGGATACTTCCCCAAAAAATAAAGGTATAATAAGTAGCAATTAAAACTTTAAATGTTTAATAGGTTAATTTTAAAGTTGATAAGTGTAATAGGTTAGATATGTAAAATTTAAGAGTTCAACCATATCAAAACCCTCTGAAATCTGACAAAAAGAGAGGAGTTTTGGAAACAAGCTGGGCCTCTCAAGTAGGATAATTACAAAAATGCCCTTAACAAAATTAAATAATTACTTAGTTTGTCTTTTCCTCTCTTTTAGTCTTTTAAACAACTTATGCCATTTACAAAATAAATAAATAAATACCTCTGTATTTTTATTAGATTATTAAAATAGATTTTTTTATTATATTATCATTATGAAATTTATAAAATTAACTTATTAAAGTGAAAACTTATAAATTTGTATTTCATTAATAAAAAAAAAGTTCAATATATATATTTGTGTGCTGGTAAAATTAATTTATTGAGTATTGTGAAAAATTTAATTTCTAAAAAATTATTATCAAAATTACATTTCTATAAATATTTGTCCATTTCAGTCATTTTACTTAAAAAGCACTTTTACAATAACTTTAATCAAACATATACTATTTGCTAACAGTATTTTTTATAAATTT
>CANYLF010761533.1:0-17773 GCA_948193215.1 Bocquillonia castaneifolia
AAAAATAAAAATAAAAATAAAAATAAAAGAAACCGCCATTTATCCCAATCTGCAAAGAGGAAGAGCATGAATTACGAGCGAAGAATCACAACAGCAGCTGCTCTCATACTCGACGCCGATGCACGCGCCGACGACGTCGCCATAGACACAGCTGAAATTGGGGTTACAGCTATGCTTAAACCTCACCAAGAGGAAGGGGTCTCATGGCTTATACGGAGATATCTTCTAGGCGTCAACGTTATTCTAGGTTATTCTTCTTCCTCTTCTTCTTATTTTTAATTTCATGGAAAGTGGAAACATAACGGTAATATTTGTATTTGCAGGAGATGAGGTATGAATATCTATGTATTCATTTCCCTTGGGTAAATCTGGAGATCTTTTGAAATCCGTTATAATAATACATTAATTGAGTTAAGTGCTGTGAAGAATTCGATTTGTGTGATTGATTATGTTTTAAACGTGATTCATTAATTTATTAAGGTATTGGCAGATGGGATTGGGGAAAACTCTGCAAGCTGTATGTTTCCTAAGTTATTTAAAAGCTCACCAGATGTCATCTGGACCTTTCTGTGAGTTATTAATTAATTATAAAGTATATACTTAATAGTTTTATTAATTTCTGCTATTCATCTCTTTGAAAATACATTCCTGTTTCATTGCTGTTGTCGTTGCTGTTGTTTTTTCTTTTTTGGCAGTGGTATTGTGCCCTCTAAGTGTTACAGATGGCTGGGTTTCAGAGATGGCCAAATTCACTCCAAAACTGAAGGTCATTAGATATGTTGGTGACAAAGACCATCGTAGGAATCTACGCAAGGAAATGTACAATCATGTAACACGACATCACCATTCTTCAGCTAATGTGAGTTTGCAATATGTAACTTTTAGTATATGCTTGTACTGGATTTATTTTTATTATAGGATTTTTCTACAATTTAATATGAATGAATGCATTAATAATTGTTGACAGGAGCCTTTGTTGCCTTTTGATGTTTTGTTGACAACCTATGACATAGCATTGATGGATCAAGATTTTCTTTCTCAAATCCCTTGGCATTATGCTATAATTGATGAAGCTCAACGACTTAAAAATCCTAAGAGTGTATGTCTATTGATAAACTTATTTTTGTTTAACATTGTTGTTGCTGTGAATCATGTTACATTGTTACCATTGCATTCTAAGCATATTCATTAGGCTTTCTAGATCTGGGTCATTCAATGAAGTCATTATGTGCACATGAAAATCATACAGTGAATGAAAATATGATGGGAGGGATTGTGACAAAACTTATATCATTCATTTGTTCTTAATTCTTAATCATAAAATAAGAAAACTAATGTTTTGGTAGATTGTAAGTAATTCGTGCTTGCTGATCACTAGATATGAGGGCATGCCTAGTCGTTAGAGTTAGTACCATTATTTTGATCACTTATTGGAATTGAACCTTAACAGGTTCTGTATAATGTCTTTAGAGAGCGCTTCCTCATGCCTAGAAGGCTTTTGATGACTGGAACTCCTATCCAGAACAATCTCACTGAACTCTGGGCTTTGCTGCATTTTTGCATGCCTTCAGTGTTTGGTACACTTGAGCAGTTTCTTTCCACATTTGAAGAACATGGAGATCTTACATCAGGTTATCCTCTTATCTGATCTAAGTGAGAAGCTTCTTTCCAATTACAGATGCAAAAACTAATTGTGATCAATATGTGGTCACGCAAATTTACAGCCGCAAAAGACTTGGTCTATCATTTTTCTTTCATTTACCGTCCAAGAGATCTAACTTCTGCATCTGACTATACATTGACTGCTTCTGCCTATAGATCTGTGGATGCATGATGCCTTCAGATGCAGCATCTGTTGTTGTTATATTATGCACTAAAATCCTGTTTATTGAACAGATCTTGATACAGCCAAGGCCAAGGGGCAATTTAAGACTTTAAAAAGCATACTGAAAGCCTTAATGCTTAGGAGGACAAAATCAAAGCTTATAGAGACTGGAAACCTAATACTGCCACCACTTACTGAGATTACTGTGTGAGTTACTTGTCTTTTTTTAGAGTCTTCTATGTTACACAGAAAACTTGATATACTGTCTCTGTGTTGCAGAATTTATATTTTCGTTTTCCTTGATATTAATAGGATGGCTCCTCTGGTCAGCCTGCAAAAGAGGGTTTATATGTCAATTTTGAGGAAGGAGCTCACGAAACTTCTTGCATTGTCTTCTTCAGCTTCTAATCATCAATCTCTACAGAATATTGTAATTTAACTACTATAATTCTGGTTTCCAGCATCATAACATGGCCAAATATTTTTTCCTCAAGTTACTCGAAAATGATGTTATTTTTCCTGAAATTATGTTTTTCTGATCTACCCATTCATTGTTCCTCATTTATCCAGGTAATACAACTACGAAAAGCATGCAGCCATCCTTACCTCTTTCCTGGAATTGAGCCTGAGCCGTATGAAGAGGGTGAACACCTAGTTCAGGTATCCATTTTGTATGTTGCTTACAGGGTACGGGGAACAATATAGGCTGAGACTTTGAACGTAACTACAACCTGAGATTGAATAGAGAAATACTTAGATATATAAGTTTTGAAGTGTACAAGAGGCAAATTTACCCGTGCTCTTTGGTCCAGTGGTTTATATCAGCTTATTGGGCTTTCTTATGCCTTCCAAGTACTTCCCTTATTTTCCATAATTTATTTTATTGGACTTGATATTCAGGCCAGTGGAAAGCTTATAATTTTGGACCAGTTACTTCAGAAACTATATGATTCTCGACACCGTGTCCTTCTCTTTGCTCAGATGACTCATACACTTGACATTCTACAGGTAATTAAAATTGAAGCAATCTCTTCAGATTAGTTAAACAATAGATAAAATTGTGCTTTTAGCAATTCCTTATTTAATGGAGATTTTATACAATATAGGACTTTCTGGAGTTGCGCAAGTATTCCTATGAGCGTCTTGATGGTTCAATTCGAGCTGAGGAGCGATTTGCTGCAATCAGAAGTTTTAGTGGGCAAGCAGGGAAGTTAAAATCTGAACCTGAGGAAAATAGCGCATTTGTTTTCATGATATCTACAAGAGCTGGGGGAGTTGGCCTAAATCTTGTGGCAGCAGACACAGTACGTTCTATCTAAAATTTTTGAAGGTGTATCCTTTATTGTGTGGACAAGAAAATATGTTAGTTAAGCTGCAAAAAAAAGGGCTCTCGTTTCAATCTGTCACAAATTTATCTCCACTTGTTTAATTGTAGTGCTGCTGTCTTACTATTGATCTTGACATTCTGATCTGACTTGCAATATTGAGGCATTGGGTAGTCAATAATGGTGATATATTTTGTGTTCTAGGTGATAAATCTCGAGATTTATGCATGTCTCTCTGATATGAATTCTTTACAAAAGAGTTTTACTTCCTGGCTAGAATTTTTAGCTTATAAAGAGTGGGTGTAATGAATTTTATACCTGTAAATTTAGTTTGCTTTGACATTTGCATATGTTGTGTTGGCAATCCATTCTGGTACCCCTGCAAGCTTTTCCACAAAATTCTCCCTTATTTTTTTGGCACAGGCCCTTTCCCTCTCTCCCTCCACCTGCCCTCTTAAATTTTTTTACTTGTGTTGTTTGTTTAGCTTCACTTAAAGTGACTCTTGAAACTTGAAAGAGTATAATCGATTTGTATTCAACTTCTGTTTCAAATGACTAGGATTGCTGGAGATTAAGAAGTATATCCTGGCGATAGCTTCTTATTGGGTTGTCTTGAATGGGTGGTTAATTCCTTGATGAGTGGCACGATTTTTATAGGATGTTCCATTTATGTATGAATTTACAACTTCTTTGTGTAGGTTATATTCTATGAGCAAGATTGGAATCCCCAGGTTGACAAGCAGGCTTTGCAGCGAGCACACAGGATTGGTCAAATGAATCATGTGCTGTCTATAAACTTGGTTACAAGGCACACTGTGGAAGAGGTGAAATTTTTTTATTAATGATTAATTCTTGACTCATGGCTTTGTGCTGTAGCTCAATTCTTCAAATGTGTGGTTGTAGGTTATTATGCGGAGGGCAGAGAAAAAACTGCAGCTTAGTAATAATGTCATTGGGGATGATATTATGGAACAGGAACAGAAAGGGAAAGAGCCAGCAGGATTTGAAACCATCGATATGCGATCTATCATATTTGGGTTACACATGTTTGATCCTTCAGAGATCAACACTGAAAAATCTGATGAACTAAACAAGCTGGAAATGAATGCTATGGTAGGGAAAGTAATTGGTATGCGTGATGATCAGAGATTGGAAAAGAATGATGGTAAGTACGAGCTAGATGATCAAAAGAAAGGATACGGTGTTGTTACTTGGGGAAGTTCTGCTTACACCGATTACGATCCTGGTTTTGATGAGGCATCATATCTCTCATGGGTTGAAAAATTCAAGGAAGTATCAAAATCATGTGACAACAGTGTCTTGGATTTGGGGCATAGGAGAACCTTGCCTGAGGATAAGCATCTTAAACTTGAGGCAGCAAAGAAGAAAGCAGAGGAGAAAAAGTTATCGAAGTGGGAATCCCTTGGATACCATTCATTATCTGTTAAAGCTCCTGAAGCTGTGGTTGGTGATGTGCTATCAGATTCAGGTTCTCTTCATTTTGTAGTTGGAGATTGCACAGAACCAGCAAAAGTCTGCCCATCTGAGCCCAGTGTCATATTCAGGTACGTCTTATATTTAAACTTTGCTTTCCCATTGATAATCCCATGGTGCTAACTGTTTGTGCTAAGCAATTCTTACCTTTTTTTTTTCTACTATGGTTTCTGAAGCTTAAGCTATGATGAGAGGAAATGTCCTATCACCATCAATTGATGTGGGGGTTTTCTTATATAAGCCAGTCATATTTTCAGAATGTTTTCAACTTCATTTTCACTTCTAAACTTGGATTATATTCTCGGTTGAAAACAAAAAAGTTCAATTTTTAAAATAATTTGTGATATCACATGGTAAACGTTGAATTTTTTTGTTTTCTGATATGCAAGCAGTAGAATCCACTTTTGTTATTCAAGATTGCATTTGAAATATTACCAATTGGATTCCAATATCATACTCTACCTTGATATATGATTTATCTTCTAAAATATAAGATGAGCGTGTGACGCATGGAAGAAAATTACAGTGCTCTTGAACGATCGGGTTCTTTTGATCTGTAAAATGTTACACTTAAGAATTGACCCTCCTATCAATTTGGCAGTTGTGTAGACAACTCTGGAAATTGGGGCCATGGAGGAATGTTCGATGCATTGGCCAAGCTGTCTTCAAGCATCCCCTGTATGTATGAACGGGCTTCTGAATTTGGGGACCTTCATCTTGGTGATCTTCATCTTATAAGAATCAATGGTCAGCTTTTATGTCTTTTCTTCCTGCACCTTACTCTTTTGTCAATCAAGCTGGTTTTTGATGTGGGATTATTCTGCCATTCATTAACATCATTGAGTGCAAAGGCAGACAGGCATGCAGCACAGGGGCAACCGAATAAATGATAATTTTTGTTTGCCTTGCAGAGGAGACTCAGACAGAGAGTGCAGAAGGTGATTCTCCTCAATGGGTGGCTTTGGCTGTTGTGCAATCTTACAGTCCTAGGCGAAAAGTGCCACGCAGTGAAATCTCTATTCCTGACTTGGAGGATTGCTTATCCAAGGTTTCTTTTACAGCAGCTCAACATTCTGGTATAATTCATCACATGTTTCGTTTGATTGGCTTTCCTGTAGTAAAATGAAATTTTAGGTGGTTAAATATATGATTGCTTGCTTGTCTGCATCCAACTCTTCAACACAAACGCCTGTAATGCTTTCGAAGCATTCAAGTCTATCAGCAATAGTAAAATGTACAAAATTAATTAGTAAATAGCAAGCAACAAGATATCTTAGATATGTGATCTTAATTTGGTTTGTCATTGCTACGCGAGAGCATGGACACGTTGTGTTCTTTTGCTTTGAATATCAAGTATATAGATCATGTTTTGCATCGTTCGTATATGTTGAAGCTAATTAAGCTCTGATTTGATTTACCATGAAGCCTCAATCCACATGCCTCGCATCGGTTATCGAGATGGATCAGATCGGTCACAGTGGTATGCCGTGGAACGTCTTCTACGGAAATATGCTTCCATTCATGGCATTAAGATATATGTGTAGGTTCCCTTCTCTGCTAATTTTCTTTTCAAAAGGAGTGAAAAAAAAAAAGGCAAACCCATTAATCTATCTTTCTCCGTGTTTGCAAAAAGTATTAATTCGTATTGTATTCTGCAGGTACTATTATCGACGATCACCTTGAAACAAGAGGTGCGACTGTAAATTGTGACTTCAGATGTTTGTAGTTTCTAGTTGCGGCTCGTAGAGCAAGATAATGCATGCTACAGATTTTTGGGATGCTTATAGGAACATTGGAACCCTTTTCTGCCATGCCTTGTAACTTAATTATTAAGTAGGGAGGGATAGATCGAAGCAACAGTGTATAGTGTTTCAAAAAAAAAAGTGTATACCAAGAGGATCTGATATTGTATATGTCCATTATATTTTGTCAGGTAAGGCGAAGAACGTTTTAATTGTAGATGGATGGTAGCCTTACATGGTCCATACAAGTATTTCTCACTAGATTAGTGATGCATCGAAAGAGTACACATGACACATCATGTCATCTCAGGAGATTTGTACGTGCGGAATTGTGGCCGAATGCACATAAACTGCAATTGATGCGAGTTCCACAAAAATCAGTTGTTTGAATGCAATGCAATCCATTACAATGAATGAAGCTCGGTCTATAATTTTTGCACGCGGAAATATACAACTTCATTAGAAAAGTAATGCTACATGACATTGCCATGTCATCTAGAGTTACAGATGGCACATGTACACGTGCCAATCCATAGGTGACAAGTCACGAATTTTTAAACATAGGAGTAGTTGATATATGCAAATTGATTGGCCTTGCAAATGGAAGTTGACTTTCAAGTGACGATGGCCACAGCGACTTCTCATAGTCATGCACTGCTGTTACAGTTCTCCAAACTCAATTCTCAAAAGCTTCTTCACGCAGCTTTATTCAGGTATGTATTATTTGTTTGTGAATATTCCTACAGTCATTTAGCTACCATTCTTTCAGTACATACATTTTATTAAAACATTCTTGCCCAGGTACTACTACTCGTCTCACCATGTGTATGACGATGAAAAACTGGACGACGCTATTCTTGTCAAACCCAAGCCAAAAGCCTCGACAAAAACCAAGAAAGCTAAATCCATGGCGAAACTCATCAACTCCACCAAGCCCTGGTCAACTGAGCTCGAGTCTTCTCTCTCATCTCTCTCTCCCTTTATCTCTAACACCACTTTCTTTCAAGTTATTCGTCTCATCAAAAGTCCACCAAAAGCCCTTCAATTCTTCAACTGGGTCCAACAATTAGGGTTTACCCACAACGACCACTCGTTTTTTTTAATGCTTGAAATCTTGGGTCGCTCTCGTCACCTCAATGCAGCCCGTAATTTTCTCTATTCCATCAAGAGAAGGTCTAACGGGACTGTTAAGCCTCAAGACAGGTTCTTTAATAGCTTGATCAGAAGTTACGGTAAAGCTGGCTTGTTTGAAGAATCTGTACAGCTTTTTAATTCCATGAAATCAGTTGGTGTCTCTCCGTCTGTGGTTACATTTAATAGTCTTTTGCTAATCTTACTCCAACGCGGACGTACCAATATGGCCCGTAAAGTGTTTGATGAAATGCTTAGTACATATGGCGTCACCCCTGATACTTATACTTTTAATATTCTTATTAGAGGGTTTTGTAAGAACTCAATGGTTGATGAAGGGTTTCAGTTTTTTAAGGAAATGTCCCGTTTTAATTGTGTTCCCGATGTTGTTACTTATAACACACTTGTTGATGGGTTGTGTAGGGTAGGGAAGGTTCATATAGCTCATAATTTGGTTAAAGGAATGGTCAAGAAAACTACCAATTTGCATCCTAATGTTGTTACATATACTACTTTGGTTAGAGGGTATTGTATGAAGCATGAGATTGATGAGGCATTGATTATTTTTGATGAAATGGTGAGCCAGGGATTAAGACCTAATGAAGTTACTTATAATACCCTTATTAAGGGTCTTTGCGAAGTGCAAAAGATTGATAAAATCAAAGAAATTTTTGAGGAAGCTTTACAGAGCGGTGGATTTACTCCAGATACATGTACTTTTAATACATTGATGAATGCACATTGTAATACTGGGAATCTGAATGAAGCACTCAAGGTTTCCCAGAAGATGATTGAATGGAATGTTCAGCCTGATTCTGCTACATATAGTGTTCTTATAAGGAATTTGTGTCAGGGAGGGAACTTTGAGAGAGCAGAGCAGTTGTTTGATGAACTATCTGAGAAAGAAATTTTGTTGAGAGATGATGGGAGTACACCTCTGGTTGCAGCATATAAATCCATGTTTCAGTTTTTGTGTGAAAACGGGAAGACTGCGAAGGCAGAAAGAGTGTTCAGGCAGCTAATGAAAAGGGGAACACAGGATCCTCCTTGTTTCAAGACTTTGATATTGGGGCATTGCAAGGAAGGTACATGCGAAGCTGGGTATGAGCTCTTGGTCTTGATGTTAAGAAGAGAATATGTGCCTGATTTTGAGACCTATCAGTTGTTGATTGGTGGTCTCTTACAGAAGGGTGAAGCTATTGTTGCGTACCAGACACTTGAAAAGATGATAAAGAGCTCCCATGTCCCCGAAACTTCTACTTTTCATTCAATACTTGCAGGACTTCTGAAGAAAGGTTGTGCCCATGAATCAGCTATCGTTATGCTTTTGATGCTGGAGGGAAAAATTCGACAAAACATAAATCTATCAACACAAACTGTGAAATTACTCCTTGACAATGGATTGCGAGATAAAGCATTCAAGATTGTTGGGTTACTTTACGGTAATGGATATGTGGTTGACATGGAAGAATTGGTTGTTTTCCTTTGCAATAGTAGAAAGTTTCTCCAGGCACACAAATTGTTGCTGTTTTGTTTGGAGAAACATCAGAATGTTGATGCTGATTTGTGCAACACAGTTATTGAAGGTCTATGTAAATTGAAAAAACTTTCAGAAGCATTTGGTTTGTACTATGAATTGGTGGAGAAAGGCATTCATCAACATCTGAGTTGTCTAGAAGATTTAAGAGTTGCTTTAGAAACTGGGGGAAAATTAGAAGAATTAAAGTTTCTATTAAAGAGGATGCCAATAACTGTTGGTCATACAAACATTCCGAAATCAGTTATAAGAGAGGTGCGGAAACCTCAGCAGGAAAGCTTAGTTGAAGCGTCTCCCCGCATCAATAGTCAGGAGCAGGCCCTTGACGGGCCACTGAACTGAAGTGTTGCTCATGGTTTTGGAAAGTTAACCTTGTAAATAACATTTCCAGAGACAGAACTATTGAAGTGATTTGTTTACTGGACTCTAGAGCTGTAACATTAATTGGTACCTAACCGGATGATGAAACTGGAGGTCTTTCAAGTGAACCTGTTTGCCTGCTTTTGCAAGCACTGAAATCCTGCATCTGATGTTCAGCAGGTCGTGCCAGTGGAATGGAGCATGTGACAATGTTGTTGATGTAGGGCAAATTGCAAATGTTATTGCAAAGAGCAGAAAAATCTCTTTATTTGTACATGGATTTCAATTTCTCTTCTTGTTCACAGCGTTCTGTTACATTATTTTGATTTAATATACTTGCAGTGGAAATTTTGTCTTTGGAGTTGATTATCTCTATGATACCTGTATACCTGTCCTTTTTATATGCTATATAGAATGGTTCCGCTTCCACTACCCTGGGTTTTAAGTTGGGGTCCAGAGGCTGGGAGGTTCAGTTGCAAGTGTCATTAGTTGGTCTTATTTATTAAGGTGGATGTGGTTGTCCTGGCTGATAATTCTCAAATAATTCGGGTTGCAAGCTTTTCAGTTCTTTTGCCAAAGAAACTCTCGGACAAATTCTTAATTTCACATTCTTTCAAAAGTTGGCTGTTCCCTTTGAAATTATGTGGTAAAAAAAAGAAAGGTAAGTTGGCATTGGTTCAAATACATGAAAAAAATGCTCTATAAATAGTACAAAAAAAATACTGCAGGAAAAGATTGCCACTCGATTAAAGCACTCACGCTTCTAACCACAAGAGCCCAAAAAATTACCAAACACAAATGAGGTGACATTTGTTTATTTTTCATGCTACTCTTCCTCAACACCAACCTCTCTCCAAGAACAAGCTAAGCTCTCGTTTATATTCTCTTATTTTTGTGATAATTGCTCCATCAACACCTCCTTACCAAACTAATCTACTAGCTAATTAATATTTTGAAAATGTCAAAAACTGACAGGAATGGGGCTTCAGGCCACAATCCCATGTTCACTAGGCGGGTTCCTACTCCAGGGAAAGCAACAGTACTTGCAGTGGGCAAGGCCTTTCCAAGCCAACTCATTCCTCAGGATTGCCTGGTGGAGGGCTACATCCGAGACACCAAATGCGAAGATGCGTCCATCAAGGAAAAATTGGAGCGACTTTGTAAGTGAAATGTATTTTACTGCATACTTTTTTATCAACACTGATGATGGTTGTTGCAGCTGCAATTACTATGCTTTTTCTTCCTCTTTTTTCCAGGTAAAACTACTACTGTGAAGACTAGATACACTGTCATGTCCAAGGAGATACTGGAAAAATATCCTGAAATTGCAACCGAGGGCTCAACCACAATTAAACAAAGGCTCGACATAGCAAATCCTGCAGTTGTTGAGATGGCAAAGGAAGCAAGCCTTGCATGCATCAAGGAATGGGGAAGGGCAGTAGAAGATATCACCCACATCGTCTATGTTTCTTCGAGTGAGATACGACTACCTGGTGGTGATCTTTATCTTGCTAGTCAGCTTGGCCTGAGGAATGACGTTAGCCGAGTAATGCTTTACTTTCTGGGCTGTTATGGTGGTGTCACTGGCCTTCGAGTGGCAAAGGACATAGCAGAGAACAATCCAGGAAGCCGTGTTTTGTTAACCACTTCTGAAACCACCATACTTGGTTTTCGCCCTCCTAACAAGGCACGTCCATACGACCTTGTAGGGGCTGCACTTTTTGGGGACGGTGCTGCAGCTGCAATCATTGGAGCGGACCCTGTAACGGGAAAAGAGTTTCCTTTCATGGAGCTGAACTATGCAGTTCAGCAATTCCTACCAGGAACACAAAATGTGATCGATGGAAGACTTTCTGAAGAGGGTATAAATTTCAAGCTAGGAAGGGATCTCCCACAGAAGATTGAGGATAACATAGAGGAATTTTGCAGAAAGGTGATGTCAAAGGCTGGAATAACAGAGTTCAATGATCTGTTCTGGGCTGTTCATCCTGGTGGACCAGCAATACTTAACAGGCTAGAGAGCACTCTTAAGCTGAAACCCGAGAAGCTTGAATGCAGCAGGAGGGCTCTAATGGACTATGGCAACGTTAGCAGCAACACTGTATTCTATGTTATGGAATACATGAGAGAAGAACTCAAGCGGAAGGGTGGGGAAGAGTGGGGACTTGCCTTGGCTTTCGGCCCTGGCATTACCTTCGAAGGCCTTCTGCTTCGCAGCTTGTGATCACATCCTCAATCTGCCTCCCATTTATCCTATTTGAATACCTACTAAGCATTTCTCTCTGTCAAACTCGATACTTTAGCCAATTAGTTATTGCTGTCTGTGGCTAAATATTTGTTACATGGTCTTTCAAGCATCATATGGACTGTACTAAATCCAAATCCAATTTGCTATGTAACTTGTTCTCAATAATGCAAAATACTACGAGTTTATAATAATTCATTACTAGTTTTTCCAACAACCCGGTTCACTCTGGTTCTTTATAAATCCGGTTCCAACGGTTTTTGAACCGAATCATCGATCGGTCCAACTTCCGGTCGAATAGGTGAAAACGACGTGTCCTTGTATTCAACATTTCCACCGCTTGAAGGTTTGGTTCCTTCCTTTCTCTTCTTTTGACAGGTGGTTCTTTCTTCCTTAAGAAGAAATGATTACTTTTCGTTAGAACCCTAAAAAATTAACATTTCAATTAATCTTCGATTTCCAAATTTCTTGAAACACAAATTCTTAATCTGAATCGTCTATTTTTTCTGTTTTTCCAAATTTCTACAAATTCAATTTAATTTTTTTACTTATTTGAATCAGATCATTTATGAAATTTCCCAATTCAATTGTTTATAACTTTAAATAATAAGTGTTTTATTTTATTCAATTTTATCTTACAATTAACCGTTCCAATTTCCAGTCTACACATTTTGCTTCTGCTTCTCTTAATTGGAAACAACAAGAGGTGTAGCAGATGGGTGAAGCTGGGAACCCCAGAACAAGCCCAGAATCGAGCACTCCATTGATGGTATGGTAAATGCATTAGATACTCTGCTTTTATGACGTTAATTTGTATTATTTATTTTTCCACAATAATAATAATAATAATTGCTGTTTTTGTTAAATTCAGGGACAGAATGACGGTATCGTGAATGGTAACCTATTTCCTCAACTATTGAATTCTGTTCCTGCACTCAATGAAGCTGCTTCTTATCTTGCTCAATCTACTTCTTTATTTACCCGTTGTTTCACTGATTATTCCGGTATGGTATCCACCTTTCTTATTATTGCTCTTTGATTTGATTTGATTTGTTATTTGCTTCTGTTTTACTTGTATTGTTAGTCCACAATTGCATAATGTCTAAGGAGGGGAGAAGAATTCATTATTACCAGATACTCCATTGTCATTACAAGTCATATTGTTTTATCTTTTATTTTGCAAACATTTTGATTCCAATATGCTTTCGTTTATTCATTTCTTTTTTTATTTGTTTCTTGTTTATTAGTGATGGAACGATTTTTTTCTTTAAGTTATGATTTATAAAATCCGAGTCAGCAAATATTGATATTATTTCTTTGGACTAAACTCTAAGGCCGCACCATTGTTTTCTGTTTGTTCTCATTTTTTTTTGTTCATTACTGAGTTTTTTTATCACTTGATTAAAGTTTTTGTGAAACTGTTGCAGTGGAATATTCTTCTAGAGAATCTGGAGACTTAGTGACACATGCACAGGAATTGGTGACATTTTCTTCTGGACAAATTGAGAACTCTTTGGATGGTGATTGCCCATCTTCAAGTAGAAGCTATTCAACATTTTCTGAGCCATCAACATCTGCCACTACTCATATCCACAATGAAATGACCAGGACCTCTTCCATTGGCTCATCTCTGAGTATTAGTGCTATTGTACCATCAAATAGTAATGGTCAAAATGGAATTTCCATTTTTCAAGGGTATTAATTCTCACCATACTCCTGTTTGGGATGTCTTGCATTATTTAAGAAAAAGGATGTTAGCATGTTAGTACCATAGTTCTCAAATCGAGATTCGACTCGAGAATCGAAATTCATATTTTGTGAATCGAGAACCGGGAATCGAATCGAATCGCAAGATTTGGTTTTAAATTATACACACACATACATACACATACCATACATGATTATACCTAAAATAAAATCACCATATTATGGTATAATTTTACTTTATAAAGATTAAAATGTTATATATTTTAGAATTTGAGATATTTTTAAACTAAAATAAAATATTGATTCATAAATTTAAAATTTTATTTTATATATAACATATAAAATTCAAAATATGTAAGATATATTATAGTAAAAATATAAGACATAATTATTTAAGAGAATAATGTTATATTATGAGTATAACAAATAGAAATTTTTCTTTCATTAATGTGTAGATAGATAAAATAAAAATTTAAATAACATACAATTAAGAGCGAAAAAAATACAGCTTTAAATAGAAAATTCTTAAAAACTTTTTTTTTACCTTTCAAATTTATTAAAATTTTTATATTTTTCAAAATTTGAAAATCGTAAGAATCAGTTGATTCTTTTGATTCAGTATCGAATCGTAAGATTCAGTAATGATTCTCATCAATTTTAGATTCACCCTTAGATTCGATTCGTTTTACAGGTGAATCTACTCGAATCGTAAGATTCGAATCGAAAATCGTAAGATTCTGATAACTATTCATGGAGAGCTCCTACCTAAAGCTACTAATCTGTATAAGTACTGATAATAACCATTTGGAACGAAGATTATCCTCTGGTATAATTATAAAAATATAATATTGTTTCAAAACAATTGCAGTTAAGGGAATGCTAGAATCCCTATTAATAATTGATAATGGAAACAATCATCTCAAAACAATTCTATAGTTCTTTCTCCCCAAGCAAGGATAGATGTTCTGAATTACAGAATACCTTTAAGGTTCATAAATCATAATCCAACCAAAACTGCTTCACTTTTCATTGGGCAGATCTAAAAATGTAATGAATCCTAACCCTATCGTATTACTACCTCTTCACCATTTGCCTTTTTTCCATAAAAATGGAATTCTTGATAGGAATAATGAGACACATGCTCTAGATTTTTGCAAGTTAAAAATCACAAATCGAGTGAAAAAGAATTCTCATTGTGAACAGTATTTTCTTTAGTGGATTAACTAGGTTCATTTTAGCGAACAGCTGGACAGTTTTCATCCCAGCCCTGGATGAAAGAAAATTACTTTTTAAATTCACTATCTTCTACCTAAAATTAAGGTATCTCTATCACTTTCATAAGGGTCTAATGAATTAATAACCCATCAAAAGCATATAAGGACGTATATGATCATGTTCAATGTTAATTTCAATGAAGCAAAAAATAAATAAATAAATAAAAACTTGATGAAAGAAGATAAAAAGAAACAAAAAGTTCATCAAAGAAGATAATTACTTTCTCCATTAGCACGAGAGCCTCAGGATCTCTAGGAGGCCAGGGAATCTCTTCCTCCTCATCAACCACAGGTTTCAAAATTGACTTGAGAACATCAGTAGCTGACTCAATCTTTTCCTACAGATACAAAAAATAGTATGATAAAAAAAGAGAAAAAATAAAACAGTTAAAGATGAAAAGCTCAGGAAAACCGCATAAAATTACTTTACTGTTTGATTTTTCTTTCCTTCATTTTTTTAAAATTTTACTTTTTGTGTGTGTAAAGAGAGAGGTGTAATAGAGAGAGAGAGGCACTTTCGTCTTGTGAACAAGACAATCCACAATGCTCATCACTGATACTGCCAATTCCTCGTAGTCTTTCTGCAAAGGCGTAACCAAGCAACTCATTAGAAAACCACAGGAAAGAGGTAACCATAAAATAAACATTAAATTAAATTAACCAAGTTAAAAACCATGCTTTGTCATCCTCTGATTTGGAAGTGTCACTTCTTGCTGCCAGTCGTATCCAAAAATCGGGATTGAAAGCAAGGACATTTTCAACAACCAGCTTCTGAAGCTGTTCAAATCAGGGAAATATAGAAGCAATGAGTTCACTGAAATTTAAAGGGATAGTGTATTTAATCTAATTATATACTATTAATTTGAAGTAATGGCCTTCAGATCTATTCAGGAAAAAAAACATCCAATAAGCCATAAGATTGATGGCTAATATATAAGTCAAAAACACTATTGCTTGAAGGATCCAAGATCAGATGAGCTTCAAATTTAGCTGTTTTGTTCTATTACAGTTAATTCATCAGACATCCAAACTATTGCCCAAAACTAAAAGAACAAAGAAATCTAACTCTGAACCATAACAGCTGGTATACAAATAGCAAGAGAAGTTGTCAGAAATGAAATATAAATAAAAAAATCATAAAAATAATAAATAAAACAATAAATAAATAAGAATATATATTTTTTGCAGTTTACATCTTTTGGATTTGCATCCCGCAGCATATCAATAAGCCTATCAACTTCAACAGTCTTTTTAAATGATTCCTCAGCATCCTGACTGACTGCACATATCAAAGTTTTCCTGTTTTATTTAACCCAAATAAACACCCACTTTACAATCAAATTCTCACACCACAAACTCCAAAATTAAAAAAAAAAAACATAAAAAAACTCACTAATTCATTCTAATCATCAAAATCAGGAGGCAGTAAGTAAAGAGTTCTAGAACCAATAATTTCTTACATAGCTCAATTTACTTTTTTTTAAACCACGAAAAAAAAAAGTAAAAAGTAAAAGAAGAAAATTACCTCCGCTTTGATTCCAGAGATGTGAGGGTAAAACCAGGGCTGAGTTTCCATCCTTGTAGCAATGGAATCTGTAACAAAATAAAACAAAATGCATAATTACGGGTACAGTTTGAGAATATGAACTAGGGTTTTATAAAACTAAATAAAATAAAAAAGAGTAGTAAATTATATATATGATTAATATTTAAATTAAATTAAATTACCTTGTTATTACTAAGGTAAGAAATGGGAGAGAAGAAGTGAGGAAGAGGAAATGATTTAGGAAAAAGTGAAGCCATTGAGAGGTAATGGAAAACAATGGCGGGAGAAGTTACTAAGGGAGGATTAAATAACTAACTAACTTCCTAACTAACTAATAACCGTTCAATTTCCAAAACCAAATCCTATTCTTCGATAAAACTGGGCCTTTATTAGTGGCCGTACAGGCCCACCTATACCTTTTTTCATTCCATAAATTTGAGGGAAATTTTTACTTATACTTAAAACTAAAAGCGCTAAAATAATTATCAAGATATCTACCTTTTCAAATATTAGTATCTCTGCCTAAAATGCTAAAACATTTGCATAAAATACCTACTTTTTTAGTTAAAAGATAAAAAATGACAGCTATTCACGCTATTTTGCATTTCATTACAGCTAAAAAAATGAAAACTCTCTCTCTATTATATCTCTAAAAAATAAATTTCTTTCTAAAAAACGACGAAGAAACAGAATTTGTTTTTAGCAGAATAGTAATATTCTTTAAAAGTCTGTTTTTTTCATATTTTTGTTGATGCATTCTTTATTCTGTTTTCATATTTATGTTGTTTTTTGGTATTTTAATGGTGGCTGAAGATTTCAACTTAGGATTTATATGAAAAAAGAAGAAGAAGAAGAATTATGCTATAAATGTTCCATAATTGTTTCTTATATGAATTAAATATGAAACCGTTAAGAAACACTTAAGAAAACAGTTAGCAGAAAGATAAAAATCTCATATCTGATTCTGATATGTTTATTATATGTTTCTTTTTTGTTTCATATGTTTTAAAATTGCTTCTTATATGTTTCTAATGTGCTTCATAACTTACTTTTGAGTTTTTGAAAATTGCTTCTTATTTGAATATATGTTTCTTATTTGTTTCTAATATGTTTCTTATTATGTTTCATATTTGTTTCTAATATTTTTCTTATTATGTTTCATAATAGTTTCCTAAAATGTTTCGTAAGTGTTTCATAACTGTTTCATATATGTTTCTCAATTATTTAGTAGTTGTTTTTATAATGATTTTTATAATTCTTTTCTATATTTCTTTTCAATTATGCAGAAAATGTCTTCAGTTTATGAAATTATAGCTGATTATGTGACAAAATATATACTTAAATTAAAGATGAATTTACAAAAAAATGAATTTGCTGCTACTGAAAATCTTGCTAAATAACTTACTTATAGTAGTTCTTCTGACTCTGATATTATTACTTCGGATTATGATTCTGCTACTAGCACTAAGTATCATGGAGCTGAAGATGAAAATTTAAAGGTTTTTTCTTTTTTTTTTTTTTTGCGTTTCTTGTATGTTGTTTAACTGTTTTTTAAATGTTTATTAACAGTATCTTAAACGTTTCTTA
>CANYLF010762390.1:0-15487 GCA_948193215.1 Bocquillonia castaneifolia
GCCTGTGGATGAAATGAGAAAGAAAAGGTTTGTTTGTTTATTTACATACGCGTGTAAATTCCCCATACGAGCCCAAGCAAGGAAAGCAGGTCCACCAAAGAAATCATTCATTTCTTCTGCACTAACATTAAAATTCTGCAACGAAAAGATATTTATCATATGATGCTAATCAAGGAAATGAACTAGAACAAGTATATGCTAATTAAATATTTTGACCAAAATGGTGTCTGTTTCAAAGGTATCAAAATATTTTTGAAGTCCATTAAAATTCACTGGAGAGTAAAAATTCAAAGACTGGAACTCAATAATGCAGCTTATTTGTATAAAACACCGACTCTGCTTATTTGATAAACCAAATATAGGACAAGACACATAGAAGGCCAGAGTTCTCTGCAGATTCTTAGTTGATGATGCAATTGGTTTGAAGAGCATACAATTTGACATGAACAAGGATATATATTAAGAATATTAAAAAAGTTTCATTTTCAGTAGGGTCCTGAAAGAGAACAATATGGTCAGTCTTACTCTTTACCTTTTTATGTTAAGGCATCAAGTCTCAGACCTCACTTGCCGATGTATTTCCTCTCATTAAAATATATAATACACATGGAATCATCTAAACAATCTTGTAGCATAGACAACAATAAAACTATGTTAATTTTTGCATTCAATTATCTTACTGAATACAAAAGATTAATCCAAAATAGCCTGAATGATAACACTAAGTGATGACATCAAATTGTTGATTCTTCTATATAAAAGTTATAAAGCACCAAAGAAATCATCATTGGCTCTCAATAAGGTGAGAAAACATCTGTTAACTATATGACACATTAATGGTACATAATATCAAGAAACAACAGTTTTAATAATTGTCTACCATGAAAACTTTTTGCCAGACGGCTTCTTGTCCTGTAAATGCCAAAGGTAGATTAATCCCTTGAAGAGCCATCCAATCTATCTCTTTCTCCCATCTTTCCCAGTTCCACCAAACAAATGAATCTGAAAACAATAATGTGAAATAGCACATCACCAATACTAGCCAATAGTTAAACATACAAGTACTACATTTTTTTAAAATACGGCAGCCAATACAGTGAATGACATGTCTATAAAGAAAACTTTAGATACTACTGGGAAGGAACTCTTTTAAGATGAAAAGAATAAGGAAAGTAGTCACAATTGGTTGTTCATAATATCTATAACCAACCTCCTGCAGACAGGACTTTGGACACTTAGATTTAAATATTGCAAGTGTCAACGGAATTATATTAAAAGAGCATATATTGCTCTCTTTAATATAATTTCAGTTTATATATTTTCTTAAATACTGTATATATGATTCCTTGATTTCCTCACTAAAATCCTAATTATCTCTATATTTGATTGTATATGTCAGGTTAGGATTCTTTCTATTTTAGGCCCTTGATTTAAGGGATCTGTTGTGTTATTGTTGTATATATATTGTAACTTTCTAGTGAAAAGATATGAAAAACATTTCAGAAAATATCTTCAGTTTTGTCACCAAAAAAGAGACACGGACAGACATAATTTACATAATGTTGCACATCAGTACTTAAAATTGAATAACAGTATTGTTGAAAGATTGCTTAGATTCTGTAATTATTTAGTCAACTGTAATTATGTCTTAGATATAATCAAATGATTAGGTGAGCTGTAGAGTAATTTTAGGAGTAATTAAGATGATTTGATTTTCATTATTAAGGTAGATTTATTTCTCCTTTTGTACCTAGAAGGGTCTTTAAATACTGTGTTCCACTACAAAATAATTAATTCGAAAACATTTCAGTATTTTCTTCTATGTTTTTTAGATTCCATGTGAAATATTTCAGATAGTTCTATGTCAGTCTAGAGCCCCTAGAATATCCAAATCTCAACTACAGGTTCTCAAACATTTGGATAGTTTGAGATGGAGCACTGTCAATTATATTTTATTGTGATAACTCCTATTAGAATTGGATGCTATATGCCAGCTGTTCTTAAAATTAGATCAGCTTTCCTTGGACTCTAGATAAAGAATTGATGTTGGTTGTTTCATATTTAATCTCCAATCTTCTTCTGAAATTCTCCTGAATACATCAAATTTGCAACTACTTTGTTTTTGTTCTGTAGTCTAATTCAACTGAAACATTCTATTACTTTTCATGAGGTATTATAGTTATGGCAAGCACCTCTGTACGCACCTATATTTACTGAGAACTTATTACTTGCTAGAGATTTCTTAGGTTGTAATTGATATTGTAAATCTAATTCCGGTAAAATACTAAAATTGCAATATCTTCTTAGCATTAAGAACAAGGATAAACACTTCTCCATCAATGAGAACAGTGTGTTCTGAAAGGATGAATTTTAGTAGTCTATTTCCTTTTGTAAATTGAAACAGAAAGACATAATGTATGTGTTCAATTTCATAAATTACAGCATTTCAGAAATAATGTGAATGTGGCCATTACATTCACATTCAATGTCTAACCTCATCTCTTGTCCAGGATGAACTTCTGGGGATATTCAACTATCAATTACTTTTCACCTATGACTAGATATTCTTCTTCTGGGACTTGCAATTGTGGCCATGATGCAATTAATGAATTCAAGTTTCTTGTCAGAGAAGCTCATAAGCGAGGAATTGAGGTTAAAGCTAGTTGTACTATGACAAGTTGAATTCTCTTGAGGTCTTATTTAACTTATCAACTTCTTTTACTTGGTCAGGTAATCATGGATGTCGTTTTTAATCACACAGCTGAGGGAAATGAGAAAGGCCCCATCTTATCCTTCAGAGGAGTTGATAACAGTGTGTATTACATGCTTGCTCCTAAGGTATAGTGCTCTGATGCTAAAAATAATCAAATAGTTTGCAGAATTGTTTGTAGATTATTGTCTTTCTGGGATTGAACAGATGATTTTAAACTATAAATAAGAAACTATTTAACGACATTTCCTATTTTCATATTTTTACTATCTTTGCTAGGATTTTGTCTAGTTCTTCACCCTGTCTGATCACCAAATTCTCCTTACCATATATTTCCATTTATTTCCTAAAAGAAAAGGAATTTACACTTGATTCTTCTATGTTTATTTTAGGTGTAATCTCATTGAGAGTTTATGATTATATGATTTCATAAAGCCTTTCTAGTTGTCCGTTCAAAGACCAGATTAAACAATATCCAGGACATCATGTTTTGATATAATAACTAAAATCTGGTCAAATGGATGCTAACTTTGTTTTCTGGCCGTTTTTTTGTACTTTATGCAAGATTTAGCTTGGGTGATAGTGACCTGGTTCTTGACTTGCCTTTGAGATTTTTAGCTATGCTAAAAATACCAAGGTTCTTCAAGTTGTTCAATTGTAGGAGTATGTGTTGTTGGTCTTAGTTTAGAGTTATTGTTGCTGTAGCTGAAGCTACTGCCGTCTTTAATTTTTATTCCTGTGTGAGAGCTAAGGTTACATAATGAATTGCAGGGGGAGTTCTATAATTATTCGGGTTGTGGGAACACATTCAATTGTAACCATCCCATTGTGCGCCAATTCATATTGGACTGCCTGAGGTAAATATATGAAAGCTCTCTGCCGCAGTTAATTGCCAACATTAAAAATGAAACAGGGAAGAAGAAAACAGAAAACTGTTTCTCATGTGTATTCTTTGATTTGATGTTCTTAAAATAGCTTAAAATTTCTACTATTGAGAAAACAAAACCCCCAAAAGCTTTATAACTAATGTAAAACTGTAAACAACATAGGAAGGTGACAGAGTAAAAAATAGTTAATTCAACGCATCAAAATCTCAATCCCACATTTGATGGTTTTATGATATATGGATCATAGCCAAAGTCCTGCCCAGTTTAATGCTAGCAAACTCTCCAAGATAATTACAAAATTCATTTATCGATAAGAACTTTCTTACAACTGGCTCAGATTGACAGGCAAGCAGGCTATATCAAGGTCAATCAATAGAATATCCTAGAATATTCGGTTCTTCTTGTTGATGAAAATTAAATTAACCTAATATATATTTTTCTTTTATAGTGTTCTGAAAAAGATAAATGTTTTCACTGTAGTATTTACATCTGCACGTATTATTCTACAAACTCATGTATAATTCATCTGTGTGCTTTATTTCACTTTGTTCGTGTGGATAATGATGTTTTGAGTGTATAACATGTATTGTCCTTTAATTGAAACTTTCCTTCATCCTATCATATGGTTTACAAGGTTTTGATATTGCTCTCGTGTTACAGGTATTGGGTACTGGAAATGCATGTGGATGGCTTCCGCTTTGATCTTGCTTCTATTATGACCAGGGGTAGTAGGTTGTTATTTGCAAAATCAAGTACTGCAGTTGTTATATAACAGTGAAGAGCATTCACTTTAGTTTCTCATACTGTTGTTTTCTCCTCTTCAAGTCTTTGGGATGCAGTCAATGTTTTTGGGACTCCAGTAAAAGGTGACTTATTGACAACTGGTTCCCCACTAAGCAGCCCACCATTGATTGACATGATAAGTAATGATCCAATACTTCGTGAAGTAAAGGTATTATCATTAGTTTTTTTCTTCTCGGGTATTGTTTGAACTTTGAAGCTTCAATCAATAAATTTTTTAGATATGGATCTTTCCAGGAACTTCATGACCGTTCATCAGGTGGAACTTTTTCATGCCTTAGGTCTTGAAGAAATTTTTAGCAATTGCTTAACCTGTGATGTTGTCTAAACTCACTATTCACTCTATTAGGTGTACTAGCTCTAACCTCTAGAACTGGATTTGAAGTCATACTCTAGAATTTGGAGACACCTTTAAAAAGAATATTCCTAATTTAAAACTGAATTGTTTTTGAAAATGTGTTGAATTGAAGGTCAAAATGTGCTTCAATTTCTCTATTCTAACTTCATAATGTTCTTGAACTTCAAGCAACTTTGTATACTATTTTGAATACAGGAATAAGGATCCTGCCCTTGCAGTCGGCATTTAATTTGATAGTTGATATCTCATTGAACAATCTCGTTCATAACTCCATCCCCACCTTCCCAAGATGCTTCCAGTTTCAGTAAAATTCCAGCATGGCTACATATATTTCCAATCTTCATCATTCCATTTTCTAAAAATGATTCCTGAACCTGTAATGTTCTTATCCTTCAAATATTATTAGTGTTTACCCCCTGTCTTTCTCTAATCGGCAAAAACTGAGATGCAGATTTTTTAATAGGAATACCAGTAAATAGATCATTAACGTTTTGTCCCCTTTTGTAAAATCCTCTCCTAAAGCTGTATATCTTTCGCCATTCTTTTTTTTCATGACCGGGTTTAGTTTTAAGTCCTTCACTTATCTTGCCTCCTTTAGCCCATTCTTTGACCATCTTACACTTCTCATGTACCATGCTTTTCATAGATGTTCTTCATGGAACTGTCCTTTAGCCTTCTATCAATGTCTTGGCCCTCTTGGATATACTAGTTAAGTATATCTATAAGATTCATATTACTGGAATAGTTACAGTTTTTTAACTTGATTCTCACTTTCCTGACTTTTTTTTGGCTTCTATGAATTTCTTATAATGGGGATGTCCCACACTATAACCTGACTTGTATTGATTTTATAATTTACCGGTAGTAGCCATTAATGTATCATTATAGTTGATTGATTCTGATTTTATATTTCCTATCTATAGCTTATAGCTGAAGCATGGGACACTGGGGGCTTATATCAAGTTGGTTCCTTTCCTCATTGGCAGATATGGTCAGAATGGAATGGGAAGGTTGGTGTGGAATAAAGAATTATTGTATCTATCATCATTTTGATAAATCTCGGGTGATAAAAGTTCTGACAGTAAGGCTGCATCTAGTATCCAAAATTCATTGTCTTGCAACTTCACCTTAGCTGCCATGATCTGAACTCTATATTTGTGATTTAGCAGTGAGAAGCTCAGATGGGTTTTGCAATTACTGTAGGCTCATAACTAGTGGTGCCTACTTAATTGCAACCATCATCATCATCATATTTATTATGATAATTGTTTTATTTTTTTTACTGTAATTTCGTTACCATGCCTTTTCGATTGTTCATTACACATTACCATATTGTCTCTGCTTTTTTATCCAACAATGAACAAAAGATTGCATCAGTTTTTGTCTGTTTTTTTGTCAATAAGCATTAAAAGATTGCCTCACTTTTTTAGTTTTTTTTTAATAAAGAGCTCCAATTTCAATTGAGATCTGAACCAGAAACGTGGGAATTGAACCCCTTAATTTATGATAATTACTTAACAAGTTGGAACAATCCATATCCAAAGGAATCTAGAGCCTGTAGCATACTTGACAATAAGAGGTTTTAATTAGCCTTGACCAAAATGGAATGTAAGAATTTGTATCTATTTCTCGTATCAGTCTCAAAAAGTGTTCATCTTTCATCTTTTTCCAATCTCAGCATATTTCCAATTACTAGTCTTTCATGCTTTAGGATTTTCTTTTTTTAAACAAATTTTTGATTGGTAACTTTATTATAAAGTTTTTCCAATTAAACATATTTTGTTTTGACAGAAGCATTTAGGCTGCTTTTAATTTGAAGAATAAAGAAAAAAATAAAGGATGAAAGAGTAAGGAAATAAGAGAGTGCAAAAAGTGTCTGACTGAAGAGATCAGAGAAAAGGAATTTGTTTTCTTTCTATATCTTCTACCTTTGTTTCACCATAATACAGTTACAATCATACCCTTGGGACATACTACTATTATAGGCACTTTTAATGCATATGTAAGTACACAAGCCTGGATTAATTAAGCTTTTGTCTTTTCTTCTCTCTCTGTTTTTTTCAATTTAAAAAAAATCAATTGTAGTATCGGGACATTGTGAGGCAGTTCATGAAGGGTACAGATGGCTTTTCTGGGGCTTTTGCTGAATGCTTATGTGGAAGCCCGAATTTGTATCAGGTATGCTTTACGTTATTAGTCTTCACACCTTGTGTGCTTATCTTCTGATCTACAGTATGATCTCACTGTCTGCAGTTTGTTTCTCTTCATGTATTTGCTTATACCATTAAACTTATTTGTTGCATCTCTTTCAATGAAAAATTTATCAAGTCTCAACCCATATTTAACCGGATCATCCCCTTGAAAAAAAGCATCAGCTTATGCTCCATTTCTTATGAATAATGATATGGTACTGGGCACTCCAAATATACATTACTCTTACTGTACTCCTGGTCATGTTTACACATGCATACTAGCATATGAATCCATGTGATTCCTCAAATGTATGATGTAATCCATCTAAGCAAAGATTATTTCTAAGTTCTGTGCTGCAACATTTTAATTGTGGTTTTCAAACAAACCAATGAATCAGGAAGGAGGCAGGAAACCATGGAACAGCATCAACTTTGTATGCGCACATGATGGTTTTACTTTGGCTGATCTGGTGACCTATAACAATAAAAATAACTTGGCAAATGGAGAGGACAACAATGATGGGGAAAATCATAACAATAGCTGGAATTGTGGACAGGTAAAGTTACTTGATACTGTTTAGACTTTTTCCTGGAGGTCTACAATATGTATGAGCTTTAGGTACAGTTAGGAATTATGGAAGGCATGCTTTTTGAAAATCAGAATGTGTTCTTAAAGTTCATTGTGGATCAAGGTGGTTTCTATTTTTGATATGCTTCTTGAGATTTTTGGGAAGTTTCTGTAGTGTTATTCAACATAATTAGAGGGCATTATTTATTGTGTTTTTTTTCTTCTTTTTTGCAGTTGTACTTGTATCTTAGCCTTTATAGGAGGACACCTTATCCAACAACTCATCTTAGACAAACTAACAAAGAGGCAAAATTAATATATTGCATGGCATAGCAAATCTTTCTTGTACTTGGCCCTTATAGGAAAAATAGTGCTATTATTTTTATCTGCTTTCTGTCCATTAAATGTTTTATGTTTCTTATTTATTTAATTATGTCTAATTTTATTGTTGCATCAACTTGCCACATAGGAAGGAGAATTTGCTAGCATTTCAGTGAAAAAGTTGAGGAAACGACAAATGCGAAATTTCTTTGTGTGCCTCATGGTTTCACAAGTAAGTCTTAGTTTGTATTCTCACATTTACAATCGGGATGTTTTATGACAAATTTTAGAGCATCAACTAAAGATCTAAAGATATTCAAGTAATGCTTAGTTTTGAGCTTTTCTACTCACTAATCAATTTTGAATCTATATAAAAAATTCTAGTGGTCCTTGAAGAGGATTTCTTGGGTAAAAGTCTGGTTAATCCCTTAAATTTGTCTTGTTAATGAGAATAAGAAATTGAGGCGATGGAGCTTGTGGCTAGTATAATTAGGAGATAATATTGTCCTGTCCTTCCCTTGTACACATCATATTTTCCACAGCAAAAAGGGAGGATAAATATAAAGAGTAAGCAGAGCTGAAAGGAAGGAGTTCAGTAATATCATCCATCCAATGCAAAAAGGTTTAGTTAGCGAATAGAACTATAACTTACCCCTACCAGCTTCTGCCCAGCGTCTAATGTCTAAGAGTTTCTTTGGTATCTTAAAGGACAATGTGGATATTGCATCATTGTTCCAGGCTTCCAGCTGCTAATCCTCTCGTTCCTGTTTACAGTCTTCTGTTGTTATTTAAAATCTGTAGGCTACTCTGCCTTGTATGATGTCTTTTCATATTCTAGTCATAATTGACCTTTTCTTCTTTCTTTTTCCAGTTCTCCTATGTTTCAAGTTCAAAATTGATATTGGTTACTGAGAAAAATTTAATTAATGGACATTCCAGGTCCTGTTCTGTTCCACATGACTAGAACACAAAGGCACACAAAAAAGTAATTGGGAGCAAAAATGTTTCAGTAATCTGAAGTCTATAAGATGCATTTGTTAAGTTTAGTGTTTTATTCAGCTTGGAGAAACTGTAAACAATTATATAACTATTTTATTGCATTAATTCAGATCAATCAGGATTATTCCTGTAATCTCTCCCATGAAAGATAATCAATCTGGTCAATATTGCCTTAGAAATTTTCAGAAGTTTGTGGAATTTCTGAAAAAGGCTTGAAGCATAGGAGATGCTGATATTGTAACTAATGGATTATCTTTCAAAATAGAACGTTTTTTATGAACCAGTTTTTCCAGTGCCATCCATTTTACCTCCACACTAATGGTGCTGAAATTCATGCTGTGTTTAATCTAAAGCCAACTTTTATTTCAACTCCAAAGGTGCATTGATAAACAAGCTGATCTTGATCTTTCATCTGACCAGGGTGTTCCAATGATACATATGGGAGATGAATATGGACATACAAGAGGAGGAAACAACAATACATATTGCCATGATAACCTTGTGCTCTTCTGCTCCCTTCTGCTGTTCAGAATTTTTATAAAAAATATTTGCTAATACTATGGATTAATTTTCATCCTTGGTGCAGATCAACTACTTCCGGTGGGATAAGAAGGAAGAGTCTACATCAGATTTCTACAGATTTTGCTGCCTTATGAGCAAGTTTCGGCTGTGAGTTTTTTTTTTCAATATTAATTCTTTTCTTGCAGTTTGCTTTTCCTTTGGTCTACATCTCCCATGTATCATGTGGGTTGTGATTTTTCAGTGAATGCGAGTCTCTTGGTTTGAATAAGTTCCCAACAGCAGAGAGGTTACAATGGCATGGCCATTTCCCTGGGGTGCCAGATTGGTCTAAAAAAAGTAGATTTGTGGCCTTTTCACTGGTATGTTTTCTTGCTGTTGAAAAGCTATAGCACAAAAACCCACCTGAGCTATAACAATGCTGCTGTGTGCCATATTCTTTCCGAGTTGCTTTTTTCTCTGGTCTATGGTCCTGGAATCTAGTTATAAAATCTAGAAATTATGGACTCTTCTGAAAAGGATAGAATGCTTATGTCCAACATAATTTCCTACTTGAAACTTGCACATCTCATGTTAGACATGTATCTGTACATTTTGGAATATTTTGTAATTTCTTTCCTAAAGTTTTAGGATGTGGCGATGGCATGCCTAGGAAACTTTTAAGACACGACTAGACACCTTTTTTGGACACAGCTGCCAAATTGAAATTTTTTTATAAGTAGAAGAAGCAAAATGTAATTGTCTAATCTCATTAGTTCAAAATTTCTATATTAAATCCAATTTTTTAAAAAAGTTACCGCCTCCATTCCAAAATAATAGTAACTAATTTCATACAATTTAAGAAAAATTAGTTTTTATAGTTTGTGTGCGATAAAATTACTATAATATTCTTAATAAGTATTTAATATTACGTATCATTTAATAGTATTCATTGATATGTAAAAAGGGGTATAATTAGAAAGTGAGCAATTAATGATGCAATGAAAAGAGAAACTAGTCTATATTGTGGGACAAAGAAAACTGGAAAACAAGCCTATTATTTTGGAAATGAGGGAGTAAAAGAAAAAAAAATGAGAAGTTTTTTTTTGAACATGAAAATGAGAAGTTGAAACGTATGTAGTATTTAAAAAATAAACCGTACTTAAATTTGTATGTCAGTGTACTTATTAAATGTATATGACCATTCTATCTTGTATTCTAGTTTTTCAATTTCATAAAATAATTGTCATATGGCGTACGTGTTCTTTGTGCCTCATAGTCCAAAAACCATTGCATGCATAGTTTGTTCTAAGAATCAACAAGTGGCATGATAGACTGGCCTAAGTGCTAAGAAATCAAAAAAAAAGAGAGAAGGTACTTTAACTTCATGCATTAAATAGTGATAAAGGACATGATGCAACTTTTAGTTGGAATTCACTGGTTCTGGAAAAGCTTTAATGGCTTGTCCAAGAAACATAGAGAAGAAAGTGTTTAAGCTTTAAATTCATTACAGCATTACATTTTTCCCTTGTTTTGAGATTATACTTATGGCATAGATGCATAAAACTAGAAGAGTGTAATCCAAGAAGAAATATTCAGCAATTCTAAGATTTTCTACTCTGGTTCATCCTAAAAGTTAGAGGTTTTGTACTGCACGTATCAGATATCATGCCTTAATATTGCCACCTTTTTCAAATTGAAATGATCAGACCTCACTCATGCAAAACTGATAGGAAGGGAAGAAGCGTATCTTGATTATTCTAATGGTGAGATAGGTGACCTTATTTGTTGTCATTTTTCTGAAAAAAAATTAATGAAGGGATTGGCCAATGGTCACAAGTCTCTCACAGTTGAAGATTAACGTCTCTGTTGCAGTCCAAATATGTTGTTTGCATGCTATAAATAATAAAATTTGCAATACCTTGTTGCTTACACTATTGCTGTAACGTCTCATTTATTCTCCATTAATTTTAGCATATTCTCAATTTCCGTCTGAAATCACCTTTCCACTAAGCAGTGCTTCTTGTTCATGCAATTGCTCTTGTGAAAGCACTAAGATGGACAATCTACAAAGTATTTTCTTTTCAGTTGAACCGTTTTTGCTAGTCTGCAAAACTGTCCTGCCCTCATTAGCTGATATTTATCACTCTCCCCTTTTTTTTCTTTTTGTAGTTGTTGCTTTTGAGGAAAACATGCATTAAGAAAATAATCACTATGGTTTAAGTGCAAGTGACTAATATTTCTTCAGTAAAAAGAGTGTAGTAGTGACAAGCTAAACTTTAGCATTTATTTGATGGAAAAAACTGAGAGAAAAAAACATTAAATGTCATCTTTAAATCTTGAAGTGATCTAAAATGACAACTAAATATGGTTAAACCTTTTTTCCCCAAAAGCAACAACTAAAAAAACTGAGTATTTTCTTGTCAAAAAAAAAAAAAAAAACTGAGTATTTTATTACATTTGTGCTAAGTATTTTGTTTGACCAACAATCTTGATTGCTACTAACCTCCTGCATCTCGACCCCTTAAGCCTAACTTAAGATTCAATTTCCCTTTTAGTTATTTGTTCATTTTCACTTTCTTTTCTTTTTTTTTACTCTGGTGCATGCTTTTTAAGTTTGATATATTATCATTTGTTGTGAGCTGCAATCCAGACTGATTCAGTGAAAGAAGAGATGTATGTTGCCTTCAACGCAAGTCATTTGCCTGTCACCATCACTCTGCCAGAACGGCCCGGATATAGATGGGAGCCTTTGGTAGACACTGGTAAGCCTGCTCCATTTGACTTTCTTTCCGTTGACTTCCTCGACAGAGACATTGCTATTAAACAGTACGCTCATTTTCTTGATGCAAATTTGTACCCTATGCTTAGTCATTCTTCCATCATCCTCACACTTTCTCCTGATAATATTGCTTAGTATGAAACTTTAGAGTTCTGATTCAAAAATCAGTTGTATATATTTTCAATAAGCAGGAACCCTTCGTCCAGCTCTTGCAATCTGTGTAATATAGATACAGTTATGAAAAGAAGTAAAACCATAGGATGAAGAGAAGTGGAAAGTGCATTCAAGAAATTTATTTTTTAGTACAGTAGCAATATTGGGAATGATATAGCAGTTGCGTTTTGCAACAATTAAAAATGGTCTGCTAGCTGTTTTCTGGCATTCTGAGAATCTGAATAGGTAAAAACTATATGTATATATCATTTGGTAGGGGTGGGTCTTGAGACCTTCACCCTTGCCCACAAAGGGAGAATATATTTTCATTCCCTGAACAATATTCCCCCTCTCAGTTAAGAAGTATCATTATATCCCATCAAAAAAAATATCATTATACTTTTCTTTAATATCTCATTTTAAAATATCATTTACATTTCCAATAAAATATTTTAGGTTGAAATTTTATTTATTTTTACCCCTATACATGCTTTATATTACATCTTATTATATTTAAATACAGATTAGATGATATTCATTAATAAGGCTAAAAAAGTAAAAATTATTATACATTTATGGTTATGTAAAAGTACAATAGTACTAATAAAAAAAATTACAATAGTACTTTTTAAGTGGGATGAGGAGTATTTCTTATAGATTTGGGGTTTCAAATTCTTATCCAGAAAATGTATTCAATTGTCCTTCTCTTAAGTTTCCAAATGAGGGTTTTTATTTTTTTGTGTGAAATTTAGAATTCAGTTATCAACTTAACATCTTAACTGCAGCTTCTTGTGAGTGGGATCCTTATTTTCCCCTTGGCCTTGAGTTCACAATCAATTGATGCTATTTTAGTTCAATTACCAGGCTATCGATCCTTCTAGTTAAGAAGGTGACTATAGTTACTTTATTTTTTATAAAATAATTTTACTTGGTTATCTCATCACCATTGGATGAGATCATGAAACTTTAATCTAACGATGATGATGAGTTCAACAAGTAAAATTATTTGTAAAAAACAAATAGTAGAATTTTCCTAACTAGAATTGATGTGTCTTTAAATCCCTACTAATGGCTATTAGGCACTTTCTATTGTGTTATTATAGCGGTAGGGTTTAAATCCCTACTAATGTGGCTAGTGCCTAGTGGCACTTTCTATTGTGTTATTATAGCGGTGGGGTTTGGCGAATGACGGGTGGAGCCAGAATTTAGTTGAAGGGGTCAAAATTTTAAATTAAAAAATGCATGTCGTTCTTATATTTCCATTCATAATAAAACTTGGACTGTATATGCAATGAGAGTGAGGAAACGGTCATCCATGCCATTCGAGATTGTCCATTTGCGCAACTAATTTGGAAGAGACTTGTTAATCCTGCTAATTGGGCTAATTTTAATGATATTTTGGAAGACTGGTTAATGAACAACTTGTCAAGAGCAAGGTATTGGCAAGGGACCAACATTGATTGGAGGTTGATCGGGATTACATGTTGGTCTCTTTGGTTTTGGAGGAATAATTTTGTGTTTAATGATAATTATATTGATACTGACAGCCCCTTAGACTTCATTAAACATAAATGTTTGAAATTTATAGCAAGTGAGGAGCAATGCAAGACGCTTCAGAAGAATAGACCATATCGTCAACTTAGATTAGCAATTTGGAAACTTCCTGAGGAAGATTTTGTGAAGATCAATACAGATTGAGCTCACAATATTCAGTCAGGCATGACATCAGCAGGTGGTCTTATTAGAAATAATAATGGTTATTGGATAATGGGCTTCACCCACTACATTGGTTCTTGCTCCCCTTTGGAAGTTGAACTTTGGGGTGTTCTTGATGGTTTAACCCTTGCACAGAAGTTGGGTTTCAAGAAAGTCGAATGTGAAATGGACTCTAATTTTGCTTGTGGAGCATTACATGATCAGGTTCATCTTAACGGGAATAGTCGTGCTCTTGTCAACCAGATCAAGATAATTCTGAATCAAGATTGGGAGGTAAAATGCTTTCATGTTGTCCGTGAGGCTAATATTTGTGCTGATAAATTAGCTCATCTTCCTGAGAAGCAGAATTTTGATATGATGGTTCTTGAAGAGCCTCCTTTAGATATCATGGGTTTTTTTTTTGCAGAATGATGCAGCTAGTATAGGAAGACTTAGAGATTTTGTTTCTTAGTTTTTTTTCTTGTTTGTTTTTGGGCTTTGCTCATCTTTATCGACAAAAAAAAACTATATATGCTTTTAAATAAATATTATACACTTTTAAATAAATATGAGAACTAATAAAATTAAATATTATTGATTTTTTCTAAAATATCTTATTAAAACTTTGAAAGTTCATTACTGTCTCAAAATCTATACATTACATTGATAGTTTGTATATAATAAATATGAATATTTTATACATTACTAACAAATGTAATAAAAAAATACATATTATTTTGAAACATTCAAAATGAAAAAAAAAATGTTTTTGGAATGAAGGTAGAATTATTTTATTTATAAAACTTTTTATATGAAATAAAACTATAAAAGTCTAATAAATAAAATAAGTTTTGTTGAATTACTTATATATAAAAGAAATAGGTTAGAAAGTAAATTATAAGTGAAAAGTTGTAAGAAAATAAAATTAGGGGTTTAAATTTGCTTTTAGGAATTATGGTTAAAATTTTAAAAATATAAATCAAATATTAAAATGAAATAAAATATGAGTAGTAAAATGAGAAAAAAATAAATTTATATGAAGGGTCCAAGTAAAAAAAAAGTGTGAGAAAAATAATAGTATTAAAATGATTTTTAAAAAAAAACTAGGGATGCCAAAATCTAAAATCATGAAAGATTAGGGTGTAAAAATTGTTTCATACAAGTACTAACATGAGCAAAAAAAAAATTTTTTTGGTGAGCTCACATAACAGGCCGATGGGATTTATAGCAACGGTTTTGTTTGTCTGTGGGGTAAATTATTAAATTTAAATTCAATCAAGTTTAGTCCAATTCACTTGTTTACAAGGCTGAGTGAAAACTCAAAGATAAAGCAGTAATTAGTCTATGATAGCTCGCTCCACAAATATCATATTTGATGACTAAAAGGAGGTGAAACTAAATCATGAAACCCAATAGGCAAGAAGCTAGCTAGACAATCAAATAAAAAATTAAGCAAATTGTGAGCGATTAAGTTTATGAAGGGCTCCAACCAATCACTGATGCTTGATCATTAACACAAATAG
>CANYLF010762640.1:0-11757 GCA_948193215.1 Bocquillonia castaneifolia
TGACTAGGGAAATCTAAATAATTAAAATATGTATAGGATTTTATGAAGATTTGGTTAAAACATAAATTCCTTATTTGATAGGGGCTAGAATTTAAATTGTTATTATTTAAAAGGAGTTTTAAATAAATAATGATTAAATTCATTTTTTAACCTAACCCTGGCATCTATATATACTATCTTATACACCATTTATGGTATAGCCTCCACTTTGAGAAATAGAGACTAAAAACATAAAATCGTTTTTGAGAAAAATGAATTTGAACTAGCATTCAACTTTGTTGTTTCCAGTTCATTCATATGTGGATACTTATAGAGGGTGGTCGTCTTTCATCAAGGCAGCACCTTAAAGATCCGAAGAAGTTATTGGAATCGATTAACAAAGTTAATTTCGTTTATCCATTCCTTCGGTTTGTTTGAAACGCATGTGATCCTTGGTGGGTTAAGGGATAAAATTTTAATTTTTCACTGTGTCCTTGATTCAATCGGATTGGATCCTTTGCCCATAACCCAACACAAACTCAATAATCCAGGGGTACAACCGGGGTACCCTTACACACACAAAATAACTTATTTCCTCACCTGATTAGCGGTTATATTCCATTCCCTCCAATCTTATTGCTTTTTAGCCAAAACCTATATGAATTCATGTTCAACATAATTTTTACTAATTTTTGGGACACAATTATTATTCAAATTATCTATTTAAAAACACCGCTAAAATTATATCAAATAGTTTTAAGAAATTACCGGCATCTAATCTTTAGATTTTAATTGCACCATTGAAATCAGCATGAAAAATCGAGTCTAACGACATATTATGTCAAAAATGCATGTGGAGTCCATAACTGGGGTCCACCTATGGGGCCCACCAAGTCACCGGTACAATGGTGTCAGAATTGAATTCTGAAAATACCATTGGACTTCTCTCAAGCTCTAGATCACAAATATATAATCAGTTTTATAAAACAGTAAATGAATTTAACAAAAAAATGAGAAAATCTTTTTAAAACTTATTACCTCAGATCTGTACATTCTACCTGATAAAACCCTAGCAATATACCACTTAAAATGAAGCTTGAGAGACCATGAATCCATAGACACCAAAATCATTTGATTTTAACTCCATATGTGAGAGTTATGATAGTTAGAAAGTTGAGAGTGTTTTTTTCTAATATATAAACAAAAGGAACGAGAGAGAGTTTTTCTTACAATTACATCTAGACTGTATTATAAAAATTCTTTTGAATAATATTTATAAATCCTCCAAAATATTTTTATTTATTATTTTTTTATTTTTATTATTTTTTTAGGATGTTACAATGTGAGCTGTAGATTTCTTACTACAGTTATAGTCTTTTGTTCATCCTTCATTACATATTTATAAGCTCATTTTCTCATGTGAGTTTGATGTTGTGTTTATGATTTTTTAATATTAACTTCTTCCCTCTATTTTTCAATGATTGATATTATGTTTGAAAGTTCATTTTGTAATTTTTTTCATGTGCTTGTTGTTGGAATTTTATGTGTTCTTGATGTTTGAACTCGTTCTTCTAAGCTTCATTTGAGCATGAGGAAAGAAAAACTTATTTATGTTTTATGTTTCTTTTACTCCTTCAAATGTCAGATTTTTACATGTTAAATTAAGGATTTATGTTGTCTTTGAAGTGTGAGTTTAAAGCAACAAAAATCAAGGACCTAAGCAAGTCATAAAAACTGCCTATGTTTTCAAAACAAAGTGTCACTGAAATCAACTTTTGCATCAAAAGGATGTGTTTATGTGTGGTTTCATGTTGACAAATTGTTTTTGAAGTGAATGATAAAGCTAAAAAGTGATGTTTGATGTTAAGAATGAAAGTTTAACTCAAGGAAGAATTGATGTTGAGGAGGAGTGTTTTTAAGAAACATTTTCAGATTATCTTGAAATGAAAAATCAACATTTGAAGATGCCTTGTATGCTCTTGAAAAATGGAGGTCTATTTTAAGGGTAAATGTCGAGTTTGATGTCAAGAGGAAAGCATAAAAATGTTTGCAGGTGAGGATGAATTACAGCTCTAAAATTGGCAGTGTAATGGCATGTGTTTTTGTGCCTCTAAAAAGTAAAATTGATGCTTCATTCCAAGTGTCAAGGAGGAGTGTTGAAGTATGTAAGTGACACTTAGAATGCCACAAATTATGGTTCAAATTCGGAGGTGAAAATGGCAGTAAACTGAATGAGGAGCAGCAATAAATTTGTGATTGAAATGTGCATGGCTTTGATGTTTAAACAATAGTGATTGGAAGGAAAGTTGGTAATTTATATGATTTCATAATAAAAAAAATGTTATGAGGGAAATGTGAAGGGGGAAGTTTAAATTGTAAGAGGGATATATGGTCTCTCAAATTTTAAATTAAAGTTTATGTTAAGTTCATGTAATAATTTTGTTTATCTGTACAAGCAATGTGTTTGCTATATATTTATGTAATAAAAATAAGTAAAAATGAGAGGGAATTTTATGTTTCAAGAAAGAAAATTTCTGCTCTCTCTCCCTCTCATTTTCCTTCTTCTACTGTCATGTAATTATAGCATCATATATCTATGTTTTGTGAGAGTTAATTTACATGTTTTCCTTCTAAAACCCTAACAATGGTATCAGAGCTAAATTCCTATGTGTGTGAGGGCTGTGAGCTTTGATTTTTTAACACTTGTGAGAAGAGTGGGGAGCGAGAATGAAAAAGAAAAAGAAGAAAAAGAGGATTTTTTTGAGCTATAGCAAGAGAAGAACTACAGCTGAAATGTTTTTATCCTTGCTTCCCCCCATTTCAAAACTCATTTGCATGTGATTTTGAAGTTAGTTTCTTCCCTCCATTTTGAAAAGTTAAAAAGAAAGGATTTTTTTGACATGTTTTTAAGAAGTTTGTGTTGCTTGTTGCTGTGTTTTTCAAATTTTTGTACTACTGTCCACTTGTCTTTAATGGTTTGAAGAACATGTCTCATGCTCAAAGCTAAAATAGTTTCATGATGAAATCCAATTTTAGGGACCCTCAAGTTCTAAAACTGAAAATGAAATTTTTTTTTTGTTGTTTAAATTGTGTTAAAGTGTGAGCTTAATACAATTTTGAAATACCCAAGGGGGGGGGGGGGTGAATTGGTGCGGAATAGAAAATAAAAAAAATTACTTTGAAGAATGAACAAGAAATTATAGTGGCTCGGCTTAACTTGACCTACGTCCACTTCTCCCAAAGACACTCTATAGGGTTCCACTAACCACAAATGGAAAACAATGGAGATTTCAAGGCTATCTCCAACCTTTATAATGTGAGATTTACAAGGCTATCTCACTACCTTTACAATGAAGATTTCTAAAGCTATCTTCAACCTTTACAAATGAGTTTTCTAAGGCTAACTCATAAACCAACCCTAGTGTTTCCCAATCCTCACCAAGAATTAACACTAGTACAGGGTAATTAAACACTCAATCCCAAAGCAATCAAACCCCAATCAATGCCTTAATGAGCACCTAACTACCCATACACAACCCACAATAAAAATAACTCAAGAGATGAGTAAATTAGAGAAAGAAAGTTGTAAGTGTTTTGTTTTGAAGGGAATTGTGTTGTTGTGCATTGCATATGACATGTATGGAGGTATATATAGGCCATGGAGGAATCATAAATGCCTTAAAGATATTTAAATTGCCCTATGTGACTGTTTATGGCTGTTGCTCAACAGCTATAAATGGCTAGTTGATTCAAATGAAGGAAGAGGGTTGTTGAGCTGCTGCCAGCTGTTTTCTGGACAGTGTTTCCAAGTTCAAAATGTTATATCTTGAGTTATACAGCTCCAAATGCTTCAATTCCTTTTTTTTCTGGAAACTTCAGGCCTTTCTCCACATGGTGTAAAGATTAGCTCCAAACGTAGTAATCTTCAGTGCCTAAAAAATCATGCCATTTTGGTGCTCAGAATTCCAAGCAGCCTCCACTATAAAAATCATATCTCCCAAAACAGAAATCCTTTTGATGTGATTCAAATTGCATATGAAACTAGATATCTAGGGATACAACTCCATAAAATTTTATATCGAAATTCCATCTCTAGAAGATTTGGCATCATTTCAAAGATGACCCATCTGCACAGTCCTATGCTTGCGATTCTGAGCATAATTCACTTAAAAAATCTAAACGCCCAAAATAATGCTCCAAAGTGAATTCCACTTCTTGATATGGAAACTAGACATCTATAGCTTTCCATCCATATATAATGAGGCCTTATTGTAGGTGTGTCAAAAGCTACTTCGAAAAACAGACTTAGTGCAGTCCTAACATTATTTAGTTTCCAATTCTTCAAAACTAAATTCTACAATCTTTCTTAGCTTCTCCCAAACTTTCCAAATAATATCCTTAGCTCAATCTCCTCAAACTCTCACCAAATTTCAAGTGTTTTAATGAGGTTTACACTTAAATCTATCCACCTAAGCTAATATCCTTTCCCAAGCTTAGTCTAACCAATTCCCAAGTGTTTTAGTTCGATTTACACTTAAACCTATCCATCTAAACTTTCATTTTTACACTCATCAAAGCTCATGACCTTTGTTAAGGAATGACCACGTCTAAAAATGTTTAGTTAATGTATCAACGATCAGATGACTATTATCATTAAGGCGTGACCACGTCTTATGACAAGTGATCTTCTAATCATTAAGGCGTGACCACGTCTTATAACAAGTGATCTTCTGGCCCCTTTATTAGTTTGGTCATCACATTACCATTCTTCATTGTTATACACAATCTTTATATATAACACTTTGAATACCATTAAGAACTCTATCACCATCACTCACATTTTGCCAAACCTATACATCACTTTATCATCACTCAATATTCCTAACTTCAAAACCTTCTCAAAACTAAGAACTTCATCAAATGCTCTAGTGCACTTGCATTGCATCAATCATCTATAAAACACTTAGCAAACATATTAGCATTAAGACAATGTTTAACATCTTCAAAATCGCTAATGGATCCTTGGGGTCAACATTCTACACTTAGCAAACATATTAGCATTAAGACAATGTTTTGCATCATCAAAATCACTAATGGATACTTAGGGTCAACAAATTTAAAAATCATTTTAAGGACCTGTAAGTCCTAAAACTAGAAATCAAAGATGTCCATTTATGTTGTAATCAAAGTGTGAGTTTGATGCAACCTAAACTGGTGTTTGAATGAGACCTGTAAGTCTATAAACTATAACATCCAAATGTTTGAAACCTGCAAGCAAAAGAGTTGCAGATGTGTTGGAAATGAGTCACCAAAATCAGTTGCATGTTCCGTTTTTTTGGATGACAAAATGTTCATGGAAGATTTTCAAAACAAATTTGTTTGCATAAACAATAGATGTGATTTAAGGGACCTATGCAAGTCCTTAAACTGCTGTTATGTGTTGATTAAAAAGCTATAAAATTGTTGATGAGAGTTGTGTTCTTGTTGTTAATGTGAACAACAAAAAGAAAAAAAAAGTTGATTGAAGTGGAGAGGACCATCATGTCCATAAATTGAAATCTCAGTTGTATTTCTGTTTGTGCATAGTGTGCTTGTTTGCAGTTACAAGAAATGAAGAAAAACAATTGTTTGAAGCAAGATTAGATTATGCGAATACCCCTCCAAGGAGAGTTGCTCTTAAGCAGGAGATTTGTTCATCCAAAGCCAAGCAAGTTTTTTCTAGGAAAGAGGAAAAGATGAAGCAAGATTTGTTCAAGGCAATCCTCAAGGAGGAGTGTTGGAGAATGAGTCTTACCTTGGACTTTGAATGTTTGTTAGTTTTTAGACAGCAGTAGTGCAAGGTTTCAATAGTATTTGGAGGGATATTTAGATCATTAAGAGGGAAACTTTTGTGTTTAAAATTTGTAATCTTAGGGGGAAAGTATTTTGGCTCTTAAATTTGAATTAAAGTTGATGTATGTGTCAAAAATGTAATGATTGCTATAATGTGTATATAAACCTATGAATGGGAAGTAAAGAGTGAGCTTCTATTTTTTCAGATTTCAATATTTTTCTGTCAAGCTCCAATTTTCTGTCTTTGTTGCTCAAGCTCCTCTGTCCTAACATATTTATCTGTATTTCAAAAACTTTATAAACATTTTTTTTAGATTTAAGTATACTTTTAAGTCTTTAACAACTGAAATCAAATTCATAACAGAACAATGAAAATCCCGGTTGCCTCCTTTTAATTTTTTTTTTAACAATGATGGTCTGAAATTTAAAATCTTCATCCCTACCCATATAAGTAATATTGATCCACCCAAGGGGGATTGATTCGTCTCTTTTATTTTCATAATCATTTTGAGTTACTGTCGACTCTTATATTTTAGATTTTTCTGTGTTTTATATTTTTATTTTATTTTTCTATGGACGAGTTTTAATATTATTAATTATGAGACTTATTATTTTATTCATTTCTACATATATTATTAAGTCCCTTAATGGTATACCAATAAAGATCTTTTTTGTTAAAAATTTTAACGGATGTGGATTTTTTTTCAACTAATTTTCTTGCTATTTTTTATAGGAAAATAAAAAAAAATCCATTACTACTAAAAAGAATGGAGAAACAATTCAGGGAGATAGCCCTGAAACTCACTCACAACTTTGAATTCTCTCTAACAAACTACTCCCTCCATCTCAAAATTTTTTTCTTATTTTCATCCATTTTTTATGTCCCAAAAAAGTTACTAAGTTTCAATATTTGCCACTTAATTTCCCTTATAAGCCCTTATTTATAACACTTGTAAAAATTTCAATGCTTTTTTTTCTTATTTCAATCAAAGGGTAAAAATGAAAAAACACAAGACATTTATTGCATTTCTTAATTTTTTTATAAAATTATCGAATTTAGTAACTTTTTTGGGACGGATGGAGTAAACAAGTTTTTGCTACATATGCTTTATATCTTTAAAAAAAAAACCTATACAAACTATGCAACAGATTGTTCTTAGACTATAGTAGAACCTCTCTAAATTAATATTATTAGTGGAACAAAAAAATATTAAATAATAGAGATTATTAATTTATAAAACACTTATATAAAAATATCATAAAATTTATTATATATATATATATATATATTTATATGTAGTTTATATAAATAATATAACGTAAAAATAGTGAAAAAAAGACTTTTCTTCATCAATAAAGAAAAACTTTTGTATATTTTACTCAACTATTTCACTCCCTTATTCTAACTAAAATATCCATAACTTTAATGTCAAGTTATCATGTTTATGTCCAAAACTTTAATTTTAGTTAAAATCATCAATTTTATCATTAATTAATGAAATTATCGGATACATCATAGGTTTTAAATCATTAAAAAAATACCATATGAACTTATGATTTGTATCAAATATCACAAATCAAAGAAAAACATTTAATTTATACATACCCAAAGGATCAATCATATCAAACTAAAGAAAAATACGTATGATTCATGTAAAACACTACATAAATTGTGTCCAAGAGTCAATTTATTTCCTTGAGTATATATAAATCACACACGTATTTCTTCAATTTGATATATTTAATTACAAATCAAAAAGTTTATATAGTGTTTTTTAATTAATGATTTAAAGTACATCATATATTTGATAATTCGTTGAAGTTTGATTTTACCTTAATTTTATGAATAAAATTGTTATAGATTTTAAATTTTGATATTTTTATAAAAAAAACTGGTAAATTATTAGATAAATATGTGATAGAGTTAAAAAGTATGAGATATTTGTGATAATTAAAACCTTCTTTGAATATAATTTGTCAAATGAAAACAGTACATGAGCTCATAAACCACAAAGAAAATGACCATTATGTTCCATCTTTGTTTATCACCAAATTACTCCTTTGATAAATGTCGGTGGAATTTCTGACTTTTTTTTCCCTTGAATTGGGAACTTTCTAACTTTGACCTGAAGGAATTTTCCAAAAAAAAAAAAAAGGCATAGCACACGGAGTCGTACACGTAAAGAGAAAACAGATAATATGTGCTCATAAATTTTAAAGGGAGGACCCACCCTGCCGGGTTCCCCACAAAGCAAATACCTAGTTCATGGGATACTACAAGTAGTACATTTTCGTCACTCTTTTAAGAGACCATTTGGTTTGAACTCGAAAATCAGAATCAGAATCGGAATGGAAAAGAGAATGGAAATTTGAGAAGTTACTTGATTAACTAAATAGTAGAAAAGAGAATGTGAATTTTGTAATAATATTTTTAATTTTCTATAATATTAAAATATTTTAATTTTATTATTTTTATTATTTTATATGTTTCATTTGTGAAATATAAATTCACATGTAAATTTTTATTAATTTAAGCAATTAATAGTGGTTTAGCTTGATTATCATGGGAAAAAAAATCCATTCCCTAGGAGATGAGGGGAATGAGTGATTCCCATTGAGGGGGTTATCCCATTTCCATTCCCCCATCAATTTATTTTAACCAAACATCAAGAATGAGAATTATCCATTCTCATTCTGATTCTCCCTTCATTTTTAAACATATCAAACCCCCCCTAAGTTAATTCTCCTAATTAATGAAAAACTAAAAAAAAAAAAAAATTAACTAATGATTCCTACATTCGTTTTTTAAAAGTTCCACCATTCCTAACTCAGTGGGTTCATCATATCCTAATTAACTTCGATCAAGCTTGATGTTATTATATATGATTCAATAGTGCATCATTTTATAATCCATCAATCATGGCTCATTAAAAATTAATTATACTCCCTCCATCACTAAGAAGTGTTTCTTAAAGATAGAAATTTTTTTATTTTCAATAGTTGGTTAGTGATAATTAAAATGAGAATTATTACAAAATCTATAGAAATACATCACGTATGCATTAAATGCTCACAATCAGAGCATATTAGAAATAATATAATAAATCACTTCTTTAATTGTTGTGAAAGTGAAAACTTTTGTATTAACGTACGTTCTCTCAAAGTAGAAAAAACTTGGATTTTGATAGCCTAGCTATGTGCCTATATATGTTAATTTCTTTCTTCACTTATATGTTCATTGCAATTTTCAAATGCAATGTGATGTGGCACAGTCAACATTTTGTTTGAAAAATATGTTTAGCTGACTTTAAAAAAAAAAAAAAAAGAATAAAGAATGAATGGGGAAAAATCACTTTTAAGCACTTTTTTTTTTCTGGAAAGTCTATTAAACGTTGGAAAAGGAAACAAAAAAACGTAGATTTTTCCAAAAAGGAAAGAGAATAGGATATTCAAATTTTAGAGCAAAAAATTCCACCACCCCAGTGTTAGAAATTAAACTTGATTCATTAAGTTTATTAATTAAGCTTAAATTTTAGTTCAATAAAGATTTGATGTTATAATTCATTAAAGCATTAAGTTAAAGCTTTAGTTTCTTTAAGGCATTGAGGTATGGAGTTTAAGTTTATTAAATTGTTAAATTAAGAGAATGGTTAATGCATGTAAGTTTCGTATGTTAGTTCATGTATTAGTGATGTTCATTCACTATAAATAGGCATGTAAGACATGGTATTCTGCAAGCCACTATAAATAATAAAAAGTGAGTTAAATAGAGAGAGTGTTCTTCCTTTCAAATAGTTGAGTGTGTTTCTCTTATCCTTTCCCTGTTTGTATTAGAATTTCTACAACATTTTTATACCATCTGTTGGCGGGATACCACTTCTTCACTTAACCTGCATCACTCATTTAGGAAACGGAATGTTTTGCGCAATTGAAACATTCAAAGAAGTACCTTGGAAACACAACTTTCAGGCTGTTCATATTAATACTTTTCGGTTGCTCGACAACAACAAAACTGATGTCTGTGACGGAGCAAAGATTCAGATTTTGGATTCCACTATTAAATTTGTGGGTGAATGCCATGGAGGTAGCCCATGTATTGTATTTTGCTTTTCACCGTAAGTTCTCTCTGCATAATTTTTATTATTTTAAGTATATTATGCTCTTTCCCTGTCTTGATTAATTAGTTTTCCATCTAGTTATATTGTAAGCTTAATTTATTGATCAGGTTTGATGGATCCATGAAATGGAACCGACCTTCTACTACTAGTAGCTTATGTTCGAAACGCAAATTCTATAAACACTTGCAGTCTGAGATTCCAAAATTTTGCAAGAGGAATTTAACTAAATCTTTTGGTTGTTGGGATGACGACTCTGAGAAGAACTCGGATCACGAGAAAATGCTCTATTCAAATAGGAGATACAAGCTACATAAAAATACAACAAACAAGTACGTCAGGTTCCTCATAGATTACATGAAATGCCGGTTAGAGGGTGGCCTGGCACCAGACCTCTTTTTATTGGTAAGCAAGAAATATTCAGACAAGGGATTATTGGTGGAAACACAAAATAACCTTATTCAATCGAAAGTTTGGATCGCTATTGATCTATGTTCTTTGTTTGTATTGTAGGGAAGAATGAGTGTTTCGTATATGAGGTTGAAAAACTTGAAGGAGGAGTTATTGGTGGTAAATTGATTTCTCCTGGAAATGAAGCAATGGAGAAAGAGGGAAACAGGTTTTTTCGTAAAGTTATAAGCAGTAAATGGAACAAGGATGCATATATATTTGCAGAGAATCTCGCAAAGCATAAAAAACTTATTCAACATAGTATTTGCTTGAGAGTAGAGGAAGCTTATTGAGACTGCTTCTAAAGTTTATGCCTTGTCTATTTATTTTCGTTATTCAGCATTGTTAAAATTTATTTGTTTTGATTTGGTTTCTGGTAAGTGGTCATTTCTTGAAGTTCCTCCCATTGATACTAGAGATTCAAAAGTGACTGGTTATTGTCTTATGGGGGATCTTATTTTGGTTTCAACGAGACATCATGATCACGATGTCAACTGTTACAGTGATTTCGATTTCTACTGTTACAATGTAAGCAAAGACACATGGAGGGATGTAAATGACGAAACAGATAAGTTTGTGTGATAATCATTAGTAGTACTAAATGCAAAGCTACAATCTGAGTGACTATATTTGCATGCATCTTCCTGTTTTCAACTACACAAAATTATTTTCATAATCCATTGAAATAGTTTAACGGGTGGAACTCATGTAGCCTTTGACTTCGGCGGCAAGTATAAATTTTAATGCTCTTTTATCTAATTTTCACTAAATTTTCTATACAACTACTAATTGCTATTTAACTGGAGGCAAAGAAAAGAGAACTGATAGAATGCCAAAATTTCACTTACTGCAAACTCGTTCTCCTGAGGTCTGATTTAGTTAGGTGATTGATGTGCAATGTACATGGATTATCATCTTTTTGCCTTTTTCCTGTTTACAAACTCCGAGAAGGATGGAATAGCTGGCAGCTTCGTGCTCACAGGAGAATGTTGTGATGGGGAAGCAGTCGGAGTATCTGATCCAACATTGCTAGGGAGTTCTGTTACTGTATCAGTAGTTTTCAACTTCTTCTCCGTCAAGGGCAGTGGTGTCTCAGGACTTTCTTCCTGAATAACAGCATTCTCAGGAAGGGGAGGTGTGCTGCTGCTGAGCCGATTTGTCAAGTCAGTGGAATTTGTTGTTGATATCCACCTTACTGTGCTCGCAACTTGAAAATAATAGAATGTTTTTCCGCTCTTTCCATACTTCTTGTAGCATTCATTCTGTAGGTAGGAAGCTGATGCTTCAAGTTCAACACTGCTTCTCTTAACAGTGGTTCAATTGCAATTCACATAGTTGTTAAAGGCAAGAGGCACTCCGAGGCGCAAAGGGGTCCTAGTGC
>CANYLF010762749.1:0-11966 GCA_948193215.1 Bocquillonia castaneifolia
CTTCTTTTACAAATAGCTCCCTTAACTTTTCTTACAACTAGGTCCTTACTACCCCAAACTTCCATAAAACCTAGATGTTCTCAAAAACATACTTTACCAATCAATATTATGTAATGCATTACACACAATTATGGTGCAAATGATATGATATGATTAAGGTTTATTCCCTAATCTAGAAACTAGTCTGTGACATTTAGGCTTTTATTTTTCTTTGGTTGTTTGTTTTGACAATTTGAGTGCTTGTTATTTACAATATTTGTTTGCTTTCTTTGGTGCATGAACTTGACCCTAACTTTGATATAGAGATTGAAATAACACTTTCCCCAATTAGAGTTGCAACAAGGAAGTTTGAGGCTTTAATAAAAGATGAAATGGTGGATTAACAGCAAGCTATTGATGGAGCAAATGGTGGAAATGGTGGTGGAAATATGCAAAGTCCTTTAAGAGAGTACCCAAAGGCTAATAGCCTAGCTGGTCAAAGACCACTTGTGCTGCTGGGAAGGTCATGGGTTTGATCCGTGACTTCTCTCAGGACCCCCTGGGGAGGGACATGTAACAGCGCCCGCTCAGGATTTGTCGGGTCAACTGTAAAATGGGGACCCATATACCTGTTCATAAAAAAAAAGAGTACATTATGCCTACTCACAACGGCATTGGTCATGCTATTCTAGGGCATCCTATCACCGTGAACAACTTTGAGCTTATGCTGACTTTGATACAAATGGTCTGACAAAATCAATTTGGTGGGAACAAAATTAATAATGAAGATGCCAATGCACACTTGCTAAGTTTCTTAGAGATATATGCTACAATCAAACTTAATGATGTACCATCATAGGTGATCCAAATGAGAATATTTCCATTCACGCTTAGAGACAAGGCTAAATTGTGTTTATCTTCCATGCCCTTGAGTTCATTCAACACTTGGGTCGAGCTCTCTCAAGCATTCCTAAAAAAATATTTCCCTGCCACCAAGACAGCCAAACTTAGAAAAGCAATCACCAAGTTTTCACAAGGGCATGATGAATCATTATACAAAGCATGGGAGCACTTCAATGATTTAGTGAGAAGATGTCCACACCATGGCTTGCCAGATTGGCTAGTAGTTCAAACATTATGAACGCAATTAAGTCTTGATGCGGTAGCAAATGGAAGTCTAATGAACAAGACCCACCGAGAAGCTATGGATTTGATTGAAGACATGGCATAGAATAGTTTTCAATGGGGTGGTAGTGACTCACGGCTATTAGTGCTAAGTTGGTTGCTTTGCCAAGAAGGATGGATAAGATGCAAGTCAACTCGGTTGCCTCAAATCAAGCATTGGTTGCTATGTGTGAGCTTTGTGGTGGAGTTGGCCATACAAACCCACAATGTGAGGTTGGAAACCCTTTTTCTTCAAGTGCTGGAGAGAGTGTGAACTATGTGGGGAATTCCTATGACCAATAACAAGGGGGAAATCGTTACTCAAACACCTACAGCCCAGGTTGGAGAAACCATCCAAACCTATCTTAGGGAGGGAACAAAAACCACATCTTAGATTTAGGAAAGTAATCCTAAAAACAAGAGAATAAGTCAAATATATGATCTGATTCTATCTCTAACTTTAAGAACTGATTTTCAGCACTCTATTTCTGACTTTAAGGACTATTTTTTAGCCTTCTTATTTTACTCCTTATGTTGCTCCTAGACTTATGTATACAAATTATTGTATAGATTATTTTCTTTCTCATGTAAAGTTGTATTACCCCGTATATAGGGGTTGTACAAATAAGTTTGAATATGAGAAAATACAGTTTTTTTCTCTTCCTCAATACCTTTCTGCACATCGTATCAAAGCCTGGTTTCTTTCTATATGCCATTTGTTTATGGTCTTCATTGCCCATTTCTTCAATAGCCTTTAGTGTTTTTGTTATTTGTTTGGTCTTCATTACTAAACAGACAAGTGTACACTATTTTTTAAGATGTTTGAAAATCCTAAGATTTCTGTCAATTCTTCTACTGTTGCTGCCCCCATTTGATCAGTCCACAAATAATGCTTCCAATGAATTACAAGGAATGGATCATTCTTATCGTTTGGATGGGCAAAATTACCTCCAATGGTCACAACTAGTAAGAACCTTTTTGAAAGGTCATTGAAAACTTGCCCACCTAACTGAACCAGCACCACAAACTACTGATCCAAAATTTTTTGCATGGGATGTTGAAGACTCAATGCTAAAATCTTGGCTGCAAAATTCCATTCGGCCTGCGGAAGCAAAAACTATATGTTTTTACCTACAGTAAAAGATATTTGGGGTATAGCAAAAAGGACCTATTTAAAGATGCAAGATGCTTCTGTTATTTTTGAAATCAAGACAAAAATAACCAGCATCAAACAAGGCTCCTTGTTGGTGACAGATTATTATAACCTGATGAATGATTATTTGATTGAGATTGATCAGTATCAAGATGTGAAGATGATATGTAGTGAGGATGTTATCACACTTACTACTATGCTCGAGACGGACAGAATTGTGGAGTTTCTAACTGGCCTAAATATTCATGAATATGACCAAGTCAGGATTCAAGTCCTTGTGAAAAAGAAACTTTCGTCGCTGAATAATGAGTTTTTTTTCCTTAATACATAATGAAGAACATCGATGGATTGCCATGTTAGAAGAGTCCAATTTTGGACGATCAGTAATGATATCTACCAAGTCAACTAATTCTCACATCCAATCTCAAAAATCCTCATAACAATAACAAAGTCGAGAGGTTCTTTGGTGCACATACTATAAGAAGGCAAAACACACCAAAGACACATGCTTCAAGCTTCATGGAAAGGAGACTATTTTGAAATGATTAGGTGGCTTTAAGAATTTGCAACCAAAGAATCAAGATAACTTGATGATAAAAGAGCCTAATGAATCCCTAGAGAAGGTCAATACTGTAACACCTAAATATGATGAGTTTAGCATGGAGGAAATCAGTAAGTTGCGATACCTTCTTAAATCCATTCAGCCTTCTTACTCCCTAGCACAGTCAGGTATATGTCTCACTTCTAAAAATAATGATGCATCTGAAGTTATTGGTCTTACCTCTTGGATTGTTGATTCAGGTGCCATAGACATATGACACAAGATTCAGCATTTTTTGAGACCTATAAACCTATTTCCAACCATAAGAGAATAATTGTAGCTAATGGTAATTCTATTCCTGTAGCCAGTCAAGGAAATGCAAAATCTACTGCCACTTTACCTTAAATAATGTTCTTCATGTACCCAAACTATCCACCAATCTAATTTCCGTTCATCAACTTATAAAAGATTTTAATTGTCATGTTATCTTTTCTCCTCATGATTGTGTTTTTTAGGAAATGGACACGGAGAGGAGGATTGGGGCTGCTAAGGAATATAATGGGTTGTACTATCTCTAGATGGATCATGGGGCTGTTAAAATAAATTAGCCTACTCTTGCTTGTTCATCACAAAGCAAATCTACTATTGTTGAAATTTGGCTTCACCATTTTTGTTTAGGTCACCCACCTTTCCATTTACTTCAAACTATGTTTCCTTTCTTGTTCAAGGGTTTGGATGTTTTTTCATTGTGAAGTTTGTGAAATTTCAAAACATCACCGTGTTTCATTTCTAATAAATAATAAATTCTCATCTGTTCCATTTTCTTTAGTTCATTCTAATATTTGGGGTCCTTCCTGAGTTCCAAATGATTCTGAGGCTAGATGGTTTATGTCTTTTATTGATATTTGCACACATAACTTGGGTTTATCTTCTAAAAACAAAGTCAGAATTTAGCAATATCCTTCCCTTATCTTATCAAATGGTTTTTACTCAATTCGGGTCTCCTATTAAAAGGTTTCATACTGATAATGCTCATGACTAATTTAATCAACATCTTTGCACTTTCTTTCAATAAAAAGGAATTTTGCATGAATCCTCTTATAGTGATACCCCTCAACAAAATGGGATTGCTGAAAGAAAAATGCAACATCTTCTTAATGCCACAAGATCTCTTCTACACTATCATCATGTTCCAAAATATTTTTGGGGAGAAGCATTGTTAACTACTACCCACCTTATAAACCGGGTTCCTTCTAAAATTATGAATTATCAAAGTCTAGTTCAACGATTATCATCTCATTTCCCTAATTTTTATCTTCACAGATCTCTTCTGTTAGAAGTTTTTGGTTGTGTCTCATTTGTCCATATGCATAAGCAGTATAGGGATAAGTTTGATCCAAGGGCTCTTAAATGTGTTTTCTTAGAGTATTCTAATACTCAAAAAGGATACAAGTGTGATCACCCACCTTCTAGAAAATTCTTCATCTCTAAGGATGTCATGTTTCTAGAAACCAAATCATTCTTTATGCCTTTCGATTCTGATCACCAAGGGGAGCTTTCTTATGGAGATCTGAAATTCTTCCTTTTGTCTTCTAACCCTTCTTTGCCTATTGAACTAATAGCATCACCCAAAGTATCTTCAATGACAAATGAACGTGACCAACCAATGCAGGTTTCAAGTGAAGATCAGCAAGAAATAAATGATTCTTCCCTGAAGCAGCCATTTATTGTGAGATTTAAAGGATCCCCATATGTCTTTAAGAGGAGATCACAGCCCATTCTAGACCTGCAGTAAGCACCAAACTCCTCTGCTAATCCAGGTACTAAAAATTCTGATACATCTCCTTGTGATAATGATTTGAATTTACTCATTCAACTCAGAAAAGGAAAGAGAAGTTGCACTCAACACCCACTTGCCAATTACATCTCATATCCTAGGTTGTCACCTAAACATAAAAGTTTCATAACATCTCTTAGTTCCATCGAGATTCCTATAACAGTGGAGGATGCATTAAAGGATGAAAATTGGGCTCATGCTATGGAAGAGGAGATGAAAGCATTAGAAAAGAACAACATATAGGATATGGTGCCTAAAGAAAAAGGAATGAAACCTGTAGGATGTGAATGAGTGTTTACAATGAAATATAAGGCTGATGGAACATTGGAAAGGTACAAGGTTAGATTGGTGGCAAAGGGGTATACTCAAACCTATGGGATAGATTACTTGGAAACATTTGCACCGGTAGCAAAAAAGACTACTGTGAGGATTTTGCTATCTCTGGCTACATGTTTTGGACGGGATTTACAACAATTTGATGTGAAAAATTCTTTTCTCCATGGAGAATTGGAAGAGGTGGTATTCATGGACCCACTACCGGGATTTAATAAATCCTACATAAATCAAGTATGAAGGTTGAAAATGGCACTATATGGGCTTAAACAATCTCCAAGGAAATGGTTTGACAGATTCACTAAGGCAATGAGGAAGATGGTATACAAACAAAGTAGAGGAGATCATACACTTTTCATTAAGCACTCTGATGATAGAAGGATTACAACACTTTTGGTGTATGAAGATGATATTATAGTAACCGAAGATGATATTAGGGAACAATGCTAAAAGAACAACTTGCAAGGGAGTTTGAGATTAAGGACTTGGGAAGGCTGAAGTATTTTTTGGGGATTAAGGTGGCATACTGCAAAGAAGGCATCTTTCTTTGTCAAACGAAGTATGTCTTGTATTTGTTAGAAGAAAAAGGTGTTTTAGGTAGTAAAACTGCAAGCACACCAATTGAAGTGAACTTCAAGATTAGTGAAAATCCAAACTGTAAACCAGTTGACAAGGGTAGATATCAGAGATTGGTGGGTTTTCTCATATATCCATCTTATACTAGATTGGATATTGCTTTCGTTGTGAGTTTGGTAAGTCAATTTATGCATAATCCAAATGAGGAACATATGCAAGCTGTAAGAAGAATTTTAACTTATTTAATGTCAACACCAGGAAAGGGAATATTATTCAAGTCAGGAAATGGACTAATAGTTGAATGCTACACAGATGTTGATTTTAGAGGTTCTATTATAGATAGGCACTCAACTACTCGTTATTGCACCTTTTTAGGAGGGAACTTTATCTCCTAGAAAAGCAAGAAACAAGATACAGTTATAAGATCAAGTGCTGAAGCAAAATTCCATGCTATGGCTGTCGGAATATGTGAATTGCTATGGTTTAAGATCATGCTTGATGATGTGAAAATTGTTAAAAGTGGGTCAATCAAATTATTTTATGACAATAAGTCTGCAATCAGCATTGCACACAATCCTGTTCAACATGATAGAACAAAACATGTTGAGGTTGATCGCTACTTTACGAAAGAAAAGATAGATGTGGGTTTGATGTGTGTGCAATACACATATAGAATAGAGCATATAAATGCATTATCTAAAGGGTTTCAACCCTATTTAGAGCACAAACAATACATTTTACTCCTCATTTGCTTCTTATAAGTGTTTATGAACTTGCTCCTTAAACCTTTGGTTTTATAAGTCATTTATACTTGGTTTGATGTGGAATTCATGTATGTATAAGATTCAAAGAGTTTAGGAAGTTTATAAGCCTTTTAGAGGATGGGACATGCTTAAAGCTTAAAGGCAAGTTTAAGAATCGGCCGACTTCGAAAGCCCAGAACGGGAAATGTGGAAGGTGACTTGAAATGAAAAGCTCCAGATCCTTAGCACTATGGCTTTATTTCAAGTAGCAATAAGAATCAGTCCATTCGGTACTAGGATGAAGAAGATGTAACCCATACATCTAGAGGCATTCTGAAGGTTCTTTTCAACGTAGCAGTAACATGTCAAGGGCATTTTAAGGAAGCAAGTGATAGAATCATAAAAAGTGAAAACCTTAAAGTTAAAGTACACTTCATAAGTTTCAATTTAAGCTCAAGAATATCACGATTTGGATTTAAGATGACAAAGATAAGCCCCCTACAAGATGACCCTCTAGCTAAAGCGGAGGAAAGAAGTCACAGAAGCATGCCACAGCCCACGTGGTCGATGCCATAGCCCATGGTAGACCTCTGTGATCTCATTTATGGCAAAAAAAAAGAAGGACCAGCCTTAGTAGCTTGCCATGGCTCGTGTGGTAGATCCATGGCTCGTGGCAGCCCTTTGAGCGGTCCTTTTAAATCACATCAAACCCCTTTTATTTCAATCCTAAGTCATTTTAAACATATAGCAGCTCCTAGTGAGAGAGAAATACTTAGTTTTTAGTTAGAGAAACACCTATTTAGAGTAGTATTAGTTTTGGATTAACATAAAATTACTTTGTAATTGACTCTTAATCTTTAAATTAATCAAGTTTTTGCATTTTCCTTTCAAAGAATCTCTTGTTCTAAGTTGTTTCCTCTTGCTTCTATTGGTAATATCTTTTCATTTACTCTCTTTATCTTTAGTTTATGCATGTTAATGATGGATTGTGGGTAGATATTCATGCTCTAGGGTTTGTGAAACCCATTACCCATGAACATGTGGTGATTTATGTGTTTAAACTTGGTTGTGGCTTTCTCTCTCTAAGGGTTTACCCATATATGTGTTTGTTTGTTATGTTTGTGTGTTTGGCCATCACATAGATGCTATTTTGTATGGTGATTGATATTGAGAGATGTTAATTGCTATGGATTTGTATATGGGTATGTGAGTTTTACCATTTTTGTAAGAGCTTGGTGGTTGCTTGCAAGGGTGTAAAAGGGATAATGATGTTGTATCCTCTAGATGCTTACATATGGTTATTAATGAGAGTCATGTTCTTTGTTAGTCATATTAATACTCTAATCTTAGAGATAAGTTAGAGTTAGCTTGCCTTCCCTATCCCATTGAGAGTGTTTTGCTAAGTTGATGTTTATATGTACTTTGTGTTCATGGTTAAGGGGTGGATCATGCTCTAGAGTATGCTTTATTATTGATTGAATTTGAATTGCTAGACTTGCTTGTGCACTTATACCTTGTTGTTTTGTTTGGAATTTCTTAGTTTGCCTATTGTTTAGCTTTATGTTATATGTTATTTGTTTAAGCCTTGTTTAGTGTTTGGTTATTTTAAATTGTGAAGTTCATCTTTACTATCAATTGCTTTGATAATCTTAATTAATTGTGTGACCAATACTCGAATTAATCAACTCCTTTGGGAAACAATCTTTATTCTATATTACATTGACCCGTGCACTTGCTGCCTTATCAAGTTTTTAGCATGGTTGCGGGGGAGTTGATGCTTAATTTGATATTGATTGACGATTTGCATGATTAATTCAAGTGTTTACTGTCTTGCTTGTTTGTTTTAATATTATAGTGCAGGTTTTCTTACTTTCCTATTTGCTCTTATAGGTGTATGAACCTACCCCCTTCCTTTGACCCAAAAATAGAAAGGATATTATCCCGGATTAGAGTTGTAAGAAGGCAATTTGAAGCTTTGTTAAGACAAGAAATGGCGGATGAAAGTCCAGAAAATGGAGGGAATGGCCAAAGGCAACCTTGACCGCTTAGAAAGTATACAATGCCCAATCATCAAGGCATTGGACATCCAATTTTGGGACCCGCTGTAGTACCAAACAACTTTGAACTCAAGCCCACTTTGATCCAAATGGTCCAAAAAAATCAATTCAGTGGAAGTGGAATTACGGATGAAGACACCAATGCACATCTTTTGAGCTTCTTGGAGATTGGTGCAACTATTAAGATCAATGGAGTTCCTCCCAAAGTTATCCAAACGCGACTTTTCCCTTTCTCCTTAAGTGACAAGGCCAAGCTATGGCTATCTTCAATGCCACCGGGCACATTCAACACTTGGGCCAAGTTATCATAAGCATTCTTATCCAAGTACTTTTCCATAACCAAGACGGCCGAACTTAGAAAAGCTATCACTAAGTTCTCCCAAGGCCATGAATAATCTTTGTATGAAGCTTGGGAGAGGTTTAAAGACCTTATATGGAGGTGTCCACACCATGGCCTACCGGATTGGCTAGTAGTCCAAACATTCTATCAAGGCATTTCTCCATAAACAAGACTAAGTTTGGATGCGTCGGCAAATGCAAGTCTCATGAACAACACTCACCAAGAAACTATGGATCTAATTGAAGACATGGTTCTTAGTAATTTCCAATGGGGAGGCAATGATACAAGGATAGTGAGGAAGCAAGCGGGAGTGATTGATGTTGATAACCTCACCGCAATTAGTGCGAAATTGGATGCTTTAGCTTGGCGGATGGACAAGATGCAAGTAAATGTCGTAGCTCCAAGTCAACAAAAGATTGCTATGTGTGAGTTATATGGAGTTGTGGGGCATGCAAGTCAAGGTTGTGTGCTTGGTAACCCATTTTCTTCAAGTGGGAATGAGAATGTGAACTTTGTTGGCAACTCCTATAACAACTAACAAGGGGGAAACCCATATTCAAACAAATATAACCCCAATTGGAGGAACCATCCAAACCTTTCATGTGGAGGAAACCAAGGCCAAAACCAACACTTTAACCGACCCCAAAACACCTATAACCAAAGGCCACCCATAAACCATCAAGCCCAATAAAATCACCCACCCTAAGATAATAAACCCAAACTGGACACCTTCATGCGAGGCCATGGCAAAGAAACAAAAGATGATTAAGCAACTTTCTCAAAAGGTTGATCAACTTGCTACCCATAACAAAATGCTTGAAACATAAATAGCCAACCAAGCCCCTCCTACCTCTAGACCACAAGGAGTAATTCCTAGCCAACCCCAACAAAATCCCAAGGGCCATGCCAATGCCATTTTTCTAGGAAGTGGTAGGGAGGTACAAGGAAGAGTTGGTGAGGACACCAAGAAAGAGATAAGTTTGGGGGATGGGGAAGCTGGTGAGGAACTGTTGATAATGAACCTAGAGTTGTGGATGAGAAATGAAGTAAGGAGATTGAGGAGAGGGATCATGCTTTGTTGAAATCCTATGCTAAAGAGGGCAAGCTATAGCAAGATGAGAGCAAGCCTGAAAATGAGTCAAAGCCCTATGTTCCTCCTTTGCTATTTTTTAAAAGGCAAGCAAAGCCTAAATTGGAGCAACAATTTGGCAAATTCCTTGAAGTGTTCAAGAAGCTACATATCAATATCCCACTTTTGGAAGCTCTTCCACAAATGCCTATCTACTCCAAATTTTAGAAGGACATCATAAGCCTTAGGAGGAAGTTAGAGGATGTGGAAATCATTGCTCTAGCAGAAGAGTGTAGTGCTATCATACAAAACAAGCTACCTCTAAAACTCAAAGACCCTGGAAATTTCTCTATTCCTTGTACTATTGGTTCCACTACTTTTGATAAAGCTTTATGTGATTTGGGAGCTAGTGTAAGCTTGATGCCCTTTTTGATTTCCCAAAAGTTAAGCATGGGTGAATTGAAAGCCACTACCATTTCTCTACAATTGGCGGATAGGTTGGTTACATATCCTTTGGGCATCCTTGAGAATGTTCCCATCAAGGTTGGGAAATTTTATGTCCCAGTTGATTTTGTGGTGTTAAATATGGAAGAGGATGAGCATATTCCCATCATTCTAGGGAGACCATTCCTAGCCACCGCTGGAGCTATTATTGATGTAAAGCTTGGCAAGTTAACCTTCAAAGTTGAGGAAGAGATTATGGAGTTCACCTTGGATGATATTAATAAACAATCATGTGTTAAAGAAGTTAGTGAGTACTTTAGGGTGGATATAGTGGATGAGCTAGTTGAAGAGTTGTTGAGGAGGAAAGCACCTAAAGATCCTTTAGAGGAGTGTTTTCAAGTTGATGAAGAGCACTAGTCTAAAGAAGCTCTTTGCTTTGTGGGATACATGGAAGCCAATCCCCCTTATCTAATGAAATTTGTGCCTACTTTTAAGCCTTTAAGGAGAGACGAGGACTTTAAAGACAAAGTCAATAATGAAGCTCCAAAGGTAACATTGAAACCACTTCCTAAGCCATTGAGGTAGGACTTTCTTGACCCTAATTCTCATTTTCCATTTATTGTGAACAATGCATTGCCTTGTGATGAATTAAATATGTTGAAACATGCACTTATACCTTTTCGGAAATCATTAGGCTATAGTATTGATGACATAAAGGACATTCATCCTTCATTATGCAAGCATTGCATTCATATGGAAGAGGGTTTCAAACCATCGATTGAGCCTCAACAGAGGTTAGATCCAAACATGAGGGAGGTGGTTAGGAAAGAGGTGCTTAAGCTTCTTGATGCGGGAATCATTTATTCAATTTTCAATAGCAAATGGGTTAGCCCGGTATAAGTTGAATCATAACACTAGGAAGGATCATGTTCCATTACCATTCATTGACCAAGTGCTTGAAAGACTAACTAAGCATAAATACTTTTGTTCTTTCGATGGTTACTTCGGTTTTTACCAAATTCCAATTCACCTCGATGACCAAGAAAAGACCACATTTACTTATGGTACTTATGCATTTAGCCACATGCCATTTGGGTTGTGTAATGCACCCAACACTTTTCAAAGATGCATGACATCCATTTTTTATGATTATATTGAAAATTGTGTTGAAATGTTTATGAATGACTTTTCGGTTTATGGTTCCTCTTTTGATGAGTGTTTAGCTAACCTCGTGAAAGTGGTAAAGCGGTGTGAAGAGACCAACTTGGTCTTAAATTGGGAAAATTGTCATTTTATGGTCACCAAAGGTGTTGTCCTTGGGCATGTGATCTCGCAAAGGGGAATAGAGGTTGACAAGGCCAAAGTGGAGGTTATAGAGAAAATGCCTCAACCAACAAATGTCAAAGGCATTAGAAGCTTTTTGGGACATGCCGGTTTCTATCGGTAGTTTAGAAAGGATTTCTCTAAAATTTCTAAACCTTTATGTAATTTGCTTTCTAAATAGTAAATGTAATAAAGTATCGATAACCTCCATTAGCAATTGAATTTAATTGTCCACATACATATGTATGTATTAGACCCAATAAATCATCAGTGTTTTCATCGTGTCTAGTAAAAGAATCTTTTTTCATATTACTTTACAAACAAGATCACAAACATCATTCGATTCAAAATCAAATGAATTTTAAAGTCCATCTTGATGGAGTTGTGAAATGCATTTCTCATTTATA